>OX381716.1:61662470-61972403 GCA_947462335.1 Harmothoe impar | reverse complement strand
CTGCAAATGTAAAGAAACCACCATTGATGATGTGACTGTTGATATCACAGGGTCCCGAAATCTGAACCTGGATTATTTCACAGGAGTGTGAAATACAGCTGTCCTAGCTTTATCAATGAAGCTGCCGTATTTGCTAAAAAATAAAAACGAGATGTTATTTAGAACTGTTTTCCTTATTCAGGCAACTCTCTATCCCACCATAATGGGCAGCCATTTTCTACAAAGGATGTGGACCATGACAACGACTGCCGGAGCTGTGCCCAGGTTCACCGCGGGGGGTGGTGGTATGATAACTGCACGACCTCCAACCTAAACGGTGTCTACGGGGGTCGGGCACACAGCGGCATGTTCTGGGAGTCATGGCGAGGCTTCTCCAACTCCCTGGTCAGTGTGAGGATGTTAGTGAGAGGGGAAGGAGATGAAGGAGACAAAGGTGAGTCTTATAAGATGTACTTTAGTTACTAGAATGTCTTTGTGTAAATGTCTGGCTACTCATATTAGCACAAACCATTTTTCATTGTAATGTGTCTACATAATTCACACGGACAGCACTTAGATAAACAAGAAATTTCCATAAGCAATCAAGGAAATACAAAGTTGCCATCATTATATCATTATACTAAAAAAAGCCAAACTTACACACACATATTTGTTGCAGCCACCACCACCGTTGGATTGACTACAACTGAACCCGATACTACTCCAGAGCCTACTACACGTGCATCACTGACTACAACCATTGCTGCAGGTGGGACTCCTTTAACTAACCTCTAATTGAAATGTGTCTTAACCTTGTAGATAACCTTAGCACTCAACGAGTTGTTTTATTTTGTAGGTTTCGAAGATTGGGAGACAAACAGCTGAAGCATTGTGTAAAGGTTTCTATACCTCACCATCCAATCTTAGCAACCATTAGTCTAACCTCTCTGCCACTATACTATTTTTAATTATGATAAAGTAAAGGTCTTCATAGAAAAAGTAAGTGTATACACAGGATGCATTCCCCTGAACACATATTTTAAAATGAACATCTTCTCATGCAGCTGGAAAGGACTGCCAGGAGGTATATGATAATGGCGGTACAACGTCAGGGGTCTACACCATCAGCCCCGGTGGTGACAAGGTGCAAGTCTTCTGCGAGCAGGAACTGCAGGGAGGTGGCTGGACAGTGAGTTATACTATACACATCCACATGTACTGTGAGCAGGAACTGCAGGGGGTGGCTGGACAGTGAGTTATACTATATACACATAGACATGTACTGTGAGCAGGAACTGCAGGGGGTGGCTGGACAGTGAGTTATACTATATACACATAGACATGTACTGTGAGCAGGAACTGCAGGGGGGTGGCTGGACAGTGAGTTATACTATACACACATAGACATGTACTGTGAGCAGGAACTGCAGGGGGGTGGCTGGACAGTGAGTTATACTATATACACATAGACATGTACTGTGAGCAGGAACTGTAGGGGGGCGGCTGGACAGTGAGTTATACTATATACACATAGACATGTACTGTGAGCAGGAACTGCAGGGGGGTGGCTGGACAGTGAGTTATACTATACACACATAGACATGTACTGTGAGCAGGAACTGCAGGGGGGTGGCTGGACAGTGAGTTATACTATATACACATAGACATGTACTGTGAGCAGGAACTGCAGGGAGGTGGCTGGACGGTGAGTTATACTATATACATAGACATGTACTGTGAGCAGGAACTGCAGGGGGCGGCTGGACGGTGAGTTATACTATACACATAGACATGTACTGTGAGCAGGAACTGCAGGGGGCGGCTGGACGGTGAGTTATACTATACACATAGACATGCCGTAATAGAACTGCAGGGTCGACTGGATGGTCTAGTATATTTACACTCATAAACATATTGTGTGGGTATTTACTGTAGGTTGGAATTGCAGATTGCAGCTGCAAGGTAAGCAAGGAAGGTGAGCAAGTCACCACTTGGTTATTACCCCTGGTAATAACCTAAAGAAAATTAGCATAGGAAAAAGGGGGGGCGGGCAGGGGGTCCAGGCCCCCCCCCAATCACTGAGGCGGGGGGGGGGGCTGAATATGTTTGGGCCCCCTAAAATTTGTCAAGACCTGTAATATAATGCACACAATTTTCAATCCTTAACTCTCCTGCATGAAGAAAAGTGGGAACAAAGGGGGCCAGCCCCCAAATCAGACCTAAATACTACTTTTCCATACAATCTAATATAAGAATGTTTATGATACATCATGCATAAAAAACGATACTTTAAGTTGGTTGGAGGGGGCCCTCCTTGGGCCCCCCAAATAGAGATTTGCTTCCTATGCCTCTGAAGAACACAACAATATTCAATTCCATAATGGATAAGGTGTTGCCTTTGTGATTGTTTGTATGTACTCATCTGATTCTACACAGAAGTAAAGGTCCTTGCTATCAATTATATTTTAAAGCTACACACACAGAAAAGTGAGAGTCATTGTCGCATAAACTACCCTCACCTGAGGGTCAAGCACTGCCTGACTCTCAGGTGAGGGTAGTTTAAGTGAAAATGACTCTCACTTTTCTGAGGGTGTATATATATTGATAAGTGTTGCTTACAATATCTAGAACAAATTAATTATTAATCACACATTCATACCTTTTTCCAGGTGTTCCAGCGTCGTGTTGACGGAACTGTTGACTTCTTTCGGGACTGGGCGGCCTATAAACAAGGCTTTGGTAATGCTTCCAGTGAATACTGGGTCGGTAATGACCTCCTTCACGCCTTGACAGCAGATGGCAACCAGCAGCTGCTGGTCGAGCTCCAGTATGGCGGCCAGACGGCTTACGCACAGTATTCTACATTTCTCGTTAAAGATGAGTCCAGCAAATACCAGCTGAAAGTCGGAGGCTTCACACATGGCACAGTTAACCCTGGTCAGTAGCAACAATATAAGTTATGTAACTTAAACAATGCTGACTGTTCAGTATGTAGTAAATGGTCATTACAATAGTAGATACATAGAAAGGGAACTAGTGCTTGTCATGGACTAGCTTTGACAATTATACTAAAATATAGACAAAGGTTTACAAGTTTAAGTCTGTTGACTGGGTTATTCCATAATTTGGTTGTCAAGCTGTATTTATTGAGGCCGTAGGTCAAGTAAAATGCAACACGTCAAAAAACCCTGTAAACAGACTGAAACAAGTGTACCTTTGTCTGTTTTTTCAATTTAATTGGACTTAAGTTTGACTTAGACTTACCTGTCTGCTACCCTCGATTATACATTGATACATAATGGCCATACTAAATAATACCGCAAACCAGCACTGCCCTCTGTTTTCCCTAGAGATTACATCATTATCCCAATTGGAGTCTACCAACACTCCTCCCGAACTCCTTACTGCAACTTATTTGTTGTTTTCTATTGACATAAATCCGCTACTGCAACTTTACCATGAGCTCTGGAGGGCACACTCTATCTATATATTCTATATCTCAATTATTGTATGATTTAATCTCTGTATGTGATCAACATACAGAAATGTAGATTCATGTCAACATCCTGGGCTACATGTCTAGACGTTTGATTTTCAGGTTCTCAGGTTCTAATTGTGTTGCTTTATGGTTTTAGGAGACTCACTTCAACATCCATCCAGTGCTTATAACCACAATGGTCAGCCCTTCACAACAAAAGATCGGCATAATGACAATAATAGTAACAATTGTGCCTTATCATTCAATAGTGGCTGGTGGTATAACGACTGTTATGGGGCAAACCTCAATGGTCTGTATAATGGTATTCCAAATAAAGGTATATACTGGCTGACCTGGAAAGACTACACCACTCTGTCAGGGACGCGGATGATGATGAAGTCAAAGTGAAATGGATCCACCAACTGGTGAATAGGTCCACCATCAATGCTGAAACTTTAAAAAGAGTATCAAATGCCTTTGGCATGAATACCCTTGAATTACGTAAAGATGCCAATGTGATGAGCCTAAGTTGTGGACGGACAATCAATGTTCTGCCTTTTGGATAGGACAGCTGTTACTAATATGGGCAATATCCCTAGGAGACATCATCAGGGCGTTATTACATTCTACAATCTTACAGCAACCCGGTGTATGGTACAGTCAGCTGCCTTCCGTGGTCTATTGAATATCCATACAATTTGAAAAGAAGCAGTTTGATGTACATGTTAATTACTTTAAGTACCTAAAGAAGTATCTAGGTCCCATTAATTGTTGACCATGGCAGGTGTTTTTTGGTATTCATCTTAGATCATGTCTTCTTGTGAATTCTATTGAATGGCTATATTTTTATATTTCTGCTGTACAAGACAAATGAAATTACTTCATGATAATGTAAATACGACAATAAAGATGGCGCCTTAGAATTTGTAGTCAAAGTTGTTTTACTAACACATCATTCATAACCATACACATTTAGGCCTAAGGTTTGCAACATCTGATTTATCCCCCTACTTCTGGAGAGGGATAACCTTGCCTAATTTCCAGGATTTGGTTACAGAGGATTCACTTAGGGAATCATTAAATAAATCAACAATTTTATCAGGAATTACACTCAAACAGTCCTTCAGTGCCCTTGCTTATATTCCATCAATATTGGAGGACCTGCCAACATCAATATCCTTTATAAGTTTTACAATCTCGTCTCTATCTGTTTCAATGTTGGCAAGTACCGTATCACAATCATATGTCCACGTGCCTTCGTAATTTCCAGCCAATTAGAATATCTTGGTCTTTATCCCTTAAGTTGAAGCTTGTCCCGGTTGGGGAGTCTATACCAGGCTGTTAGAGCCACACTCTCTGTATGACTGGACAAGGCAGGGCTGCTGCCTTATATATGGCTGTAACTTGTGTTAACTTGTTCCCGCAACCTCTGTGTGTACACTGACACCGGCAATCTTGTGAGACCTTGGTTCTGCTCTCGTAATGTAGCCTGTTCCCCGGAAGCTATGGTGTGTGAGTGTGTGGTCACTGCTTGAATCTCACGATAGAATGCGAGCACAGAACTAACATGGCTGCCCACACGGAGAGACACGAATTATCGCTATATGGCCCCACTGGTCAGCAGACCTTGTCCTAGCACCCAGCACTAGCCCCCTACACATGCACACATGAGTGGATGTGTGTGAGGGGTGTTCAGTCAACCCGCACCATGTTAACTTGAAACTTGGGTTTGACTTTTCTCCCTTTAATAAGCTACCTGGTATTAACAATTTTCCAGAATTTTTTACCATCATTTTTATTTTCCCCAAGGAAGTCTCTGATAAATTTTGATTCGGCCTTTTTTCATAACATTATTTTTGAGATTTCTCAGCACCTTTGTCATGAATTAGTTTTGCCTTCAAAATAGACTCGCTCATGTACATAGTACTGGCCTACAAAAGATATGCCAACCAAAACGTGATTCCAATCTGTTACTACCGACACATATTTTTTTATAGTGTTTGTAATAACCCAGTCTAAGCAGGTTGCTGAGTCTTCCATGGTACGTGTAGGTACATCAATTATCTGTTTCATGCTGAGGAGATAAATTTATACCGATTTTCAAGAATTTAGTGGAAAATTTAATCAGATTTAGATAATCAAAATAAAAATCACCTAATGTTACCACATCTTTTCACCTTATTGAATATCTTTATGAATGCAGCCTTATTACCATCACAGTCCAAGGCACCACCCCGGCCTATCTTTCCCATCTCTTACATTAGCCTGTTACATAACCTACACCGGGGCCCTGGACCTCTCCTTTTCTTAGTCTCCTGGTCACCACAGATGCTCTAGGTATCAGATTCCACGTCCCAGCCTGAGACACTGCTAGCGGGTGGTGCCTTGCAGTGCTTATCACTACAACCTTTTTTTTTACCTGTTCTTATAATCTCTGTCCACATCATTTCAATGTCATTTGAACAAACATTTAAATGTTTATAATTTTCAGTGGAGTATGATAAGTCATTTGTTACATATATACCAACAGCCCCCCCCCCCCCTTTCCATCTCCATCTGGTTTTACCCAAGCCATGTTTCTGAGACGCCTAACACAACATCACTACAATCTCTCATATATGTATCCTTAGAGATTCAACTTTTGATTTAAGGCTATGTACATCAAGACGACTTACACTGTTAGAAGTTACTGTATTTAAACAGCACAATGTGCTGTACATTTACAGCACTTTTTGCTGTAGTTGGTATTACAGCACTATTTGCTGTATAATTACAGCATTATGTACTGTAAATTGGGTCTCCGGCAATGTTGCTTATCACCGCTAGATGGCAGCAGTAGACCATTTTCTGTATTAATTATTCCACCCAACCCTTTCCCGAGTCAAATAAAGCCTCACAAACTCTCAAGACATCATAAAATAAGAATGGATGAGAGAAACTGGATGCAGTTATCATAAAGTGTATTGATATTTGCATGATTGTGGTGAATAATACAAAAAAAACAGCAACATTTTAGAATAGACACCACATATGTGGGAAAAGTTAAATGCTTAAGGGCCCGGACTGAGGAAAAGCTGGTATCACATACGGTTCAGCTGTATTGAAGCAGGATTAAACCATTACATTGTGTAGTCTGTATTATCCTAGCTGAGATTGAGCTATTATGCAGGAAAGTACTCTCCATGCATGCATATTAATCAATATATATTGATGAGAATAATAATATGAAACCTACAGTAGAAGTTGCTGTAACTTTACACCACCCAGTTGTTGTACATGTACAGCAAAGTCTACTGGAACAAAAGTTGCCAGCAACTTTTGCTGTAGGTGTACAGTACTTTCTTCTTACAGTCTAGAGTGAATATATTTTTGCTACTTTTGCTACAAAATTATCTCCAGCAGTAACAGTAAGTATATGTGCCCTTGGATATCCAACCGATACAAACAGGAATTATAACTGTACAATTTTAGTTGGTTTGGGTATCTAGCACCACCCACTTTTCAGAGATTTTCTTTATTAAGGTATAGTGACTCCTTGAGCCAGACCAACAGATTGGACATATCATCGCCTTCATACACTTTATTAAAGAAAAAATAATTGAATATAAAATGTATGGGTCCTGGTACATACAAGCATTGAAGTCGAGACCATTCTATATGTCTCTATGATTATCGACACTACCGGTAGCAGTACATCTCTATGTATTAACCTCTTACAATCGCCCAGTGCTGCCACCTGGGGATTTTCTGTTCAACTAACTTAGCTAAGGTCAGCATAGGGAGCTGGTGGGTGTGGCACTTTCCGGTCATTGATCATCGAGGTACATTCACTAATATATGTCCAAAAAGAAATATATTCTTATACAATTATTTGATATGAGGGCTTACATGAAAGTATGAACCTATACCCTTTGATTCACTTAGACCTGGATACCTTTCTACTTAGGGGAATCAACATTTTCCCATTTTCTCTCCTAATTTTCATCGTCGGATACAAATACTTCTTTCTACTTTAATAAATGCTTCATCTGATTAACGTTTTGCAATGATTCAATTTTATCCTGCATTTCTCTGAATACAATCAATATGTTCCTGGATGTGGTGGCAGCAGGTCGCTTCTTCCTAAAGGCAATCTCAAGATGTATTTTAGTACCCACTGCCACTGCACCTATGTCGGCCATAAGGTAGCCCAAGATCTTACAGGGCGTCTCACCTCAAGCCTCGGTGTATCCTTCCATTATCACGTTTTTATCAGATACATGGTCTCAAACTAGGCCATACACAGAAAGGCACTGGACAGTAATTTGTCGAGCCCTGACACATCATAAAAAAATTAAACTCACTCTTGGGTTTCTATGTGAAGATAACCAGTTGTGATCATGAGGTACAGAATTCTTGGACCACCCACCCATTTTCCCATTCTCCCTTCCCATACAGGTTTCTTGCTTCTCTAAGTTGTCCTTCTTCAACTTTTCTACCTCCTCCAGTAGACCAGCAAACTGCTCATCAATGCCCGATCTTACGAGCTCCTTTATCTCATCCTTTAGATCTTTCTTTAAACTAGCAATCTCACTCCCTCTCCTGTTGATTTCGTCAACAAAATTATTATGTACACTTGTGATCTGTTTAACAGCCTCTTCATTTAAATCCAACATCCTGGACCTGTCTGTAGCTCTGAGCTTGTCTGTTTTTTTATCAACTTTTTCCTCCAGCTGATCAATTCTGACAATGAGCCAATTATTCACTACTTTTTATCTATTGCTCATCGTTTTCATCTCGTTTTTGACTTGTTTGTTGGATTCAAACATACCTTTCATGGGGGTTGCAATTTCTGAAAGGATGTCGCCCTTGGATGACTTTGATATCAGTGTTTTTTTAGGGGTACTGGAATTACCTTTTGCTGGTGGATCAATATCCACAATTGATTGTTGTCCAGAATCGCCTCCCATAGCTATATGGGACTCCTTGGTAGGTGTCAGTGTTGGTGTTGGGGGAGCTGGGCATTGCAGACAGCACGCTATCATACCCTGTAAGATCATTTTCCTATCCTTGTGATATTAGTGTCTTGTTGCTACCTTCCTCGTCACTCAAGGTCACTCCAGAGTCGTCATCGTTGGACAATTCCTGTTACTTCGCCGGTGATGGGATATTTGCCTTTTGCTTTAAGCTGGCCCGTGTCACAGTGGCAGACCTGTTGACAGCAGTCTCTTTGTTTACTATGTTGGTGTCGTGTTGTCAGGCCGTTGGTAAAACTCTCAGTTTTTTACATAATCGTTTTACCAACGTCTGTCAAATTACTATATAAGGATGGCTTGATACTTCACACTTGTATTGAGTGACTCCTACCTGTTTTAAGGAAAAAACTACAATGATGACCAAAATATATTCTCTTGCTCTGAAATGTGCATCTAGTGATGAGCTATAACTCAGGTAAAGTTATCTCAGGTTAAAGATCATCATTGGAATATAGTTAAAGAGATAAATATTCTGTTCTGACATTTGCTTTGTGTCATACCTTTTGATAGCTATCGGAAAACTGTTTGAGAAATTATTCTAAGTTTGGTTTTGCAGGTCGCTCAGCCTGGTATCAGGTCCGGGAAGTGACGGGAAACCCTCCCCAGTGCCGTTATTTACACCAGTGCTAATTTTCACAACGCAGGTAGGTGTGAAAACACTGCAGGGCTAGAATTAGCAACGGTTTTGCTTGTAGCATAAACTCTACAGGGCTAAAACTAGCAACGATTTTCTTTTAACCCATTTGCTGAACTTTCTATCAATTTGCTGTTAAATGTATATATCCCATAAGATAGATTAGTGTATGCTCTTGAATCATACATGGGGAATAGTGAATCATACATGGGATTGCCATGAAATCGCATATAAATAAGCTTTTTCTATAGACTCTCCCTCTGTGCTCCTCCACTTCACCCAGGAGGCAGTGAGCCCTGCAGTGTTTTCACACCTACCTGCGTTGTGAAAATTAGGACTGGTGTAAATAACGGCACTGGGGAGGGTTTCCCTTCATTTCCCGGACCTGGGTATTTAGGGCTGTTCTGGTACATAGCACTTATAACACCGTATTCGACGTAATAAGCACCCTCCCCCTAATAAGCGCCCCCCCCCTTTTTTAAATTTCCCCCCTGATTTTTTAAAATTTGTTTCTGCGATAATGTTATTGATTTTCTCACCTGTGTGTAACATGAAGCACTTCACACCTGTGCAGGTGTTAATGCCAAGCCAAGTGTGAAGTAATAAGGGTGTAAGAAGCCTTTTAGATGCCACTGAGGTCTCAATATGACAGCCATGGGGGGCGCTTTTTAGAATGAATATTTGAGACTGATTTTTTCACTTAAAATACTATTTTAAGCGCCCAGGGCACTTATTACGTTGAATACGGTAGTCATATTTGCGATTTTTATATGATATTTTCGAAATTTATAAACCTATCTAGCATATAGATGAGTATATCAGCTACAAGCTTTTGGATGCATTATGTGCATGGTCCATTGCATTTCTGAATAATTATGAGTTTAAATCAGTTTTTCATCTAATGTGACACACATGTAGCAGAGCCCCTGCTTGGAGAAGGTGTGAAAGCCTCAGCCCCAGCCTGCTATACCATGCTCCCAGCCTCATACACCAGCCTGCTATGATTGGAGAGTGCATAGGGGTGGCCTGAATGCACAGGCTGAGCGGCCTGAAAGTACAGGCTGCCTGTTAATTCAGGCTGTCCTGTCCTGCTATACCAGTCCTCCACCTGATTATTGTAATCTCCCAAAAGAATTATAAAAAATATTGTATATCAATATTTCATAAATTTTTGAGGCCGAAAGGACCCCGCAGGGGCCCTGGTGGTGAGCTTGCGAACTACCAGGTTGAGGCATTATATTGTTTTCATTTGACAGGAAGTCAGTACGGGTGCCGCCATTTTGTTTTAAGGGGTGCCGCCATTTTGTTTTAAGGTGTCACAACACAAATTTATACATATAATGATAAAATTAATATTAATGAACCTTCGATCCTGAGGTTGAGCATAATCATAACTATACCCCCTAACATGGACCCAAGGAATTCAATGGTTCTATTGGTTTGTTGCTAAGACAGCTGGTTGCCTAGCAACAGCTATTCTAATTGTTTATCTGCCTAGCAACACCCATTTTCATGCTCCTGAGGTTGATTATAATTGTACCTACCCCCCTAACATGGACCCAAGGAATTCAATGGTTCTATTGGTTTGTTGCTAAGACAGCTGGTTGCCTAGCAACAGCTATTCTAATTGTTTATCTGCCTAGCAACACCCATTTACATGCTCATGAGGTTAATTGTAATCCTACCTACCCCCCCAAACATGGACCCGAGGAATTCAATGGTTCTATTGTTTTGTTGCTAAGACGGCCGGTTGCCTAGCAACAGCTATTCTAATTGTTTATAATTATCTGCCTAGCAATATGACCTAACCTGGGCCGCCTTTTCATCCAACCTCCTTAGCAACTGGTCGGCACCTAGAACAACAAAAACCATGAGGTATCTTATAATCATGCTCAGATATACGAGACAGGGCATCTGCTTCTACATTTAATTTTCCCGGTACATGACATGCTACAATATAACAATTATTTATAACACACAACCAGAATATCCGACGCAACAGACTCATAGCTACAGGATTATCACTCTTGCCCGAATTTACCCCCACTACCACCTGAGTGTTATCAGAATTACAAATAATCCTGCAGTTTCTCCAATGATTCCCCCAACGCCACAAAGACTCCACCAAAGGGTATAATTCCTGGACATTTATATTATCCGGTATCTCTGAACCCGGGCTGGAACACAAATGTTTATGAATATCCCCTTCCGCACTGAGATCATGGGACCAAGACCCTGCTAGCCAGTCTTGTTGATGAACTACACCAAACCCAGACCCTGAAGCATCCATATGTATAGATACTTGGTCTTGTATATGCCGACCCATCATGCGCGCCTCCCCGTTAAACCAATGTGAACAGTTTCGCCACCAGTCCAGGTCTTTGAAGAAACATTTGCTCAATGTAATACTCCTCTTACTAGATGAAAAATTAGACAACAGGGCGATTATCCTATGTGAAAATGTCCTACCACCCCTGATAACCGTAGAGCAATGCCCCAAGATGCCACACAACTTTTGAATCTGCTTCCGAGTCGCCTGGCGGCGACCGACAAAAAACACAAGCTCATTCTTAAGTCGCAACAACTTGTCCTGTGGTAGTATCAGTTTCATCTGCACAGTGTCAATGTTTATCCCCAAATATCTTTGGACCTGGGCCGGGGATTGCACTTTCTTATATGCAATGTCAAAACCCAGATTCCTGAGGGTAGTGTGTAGAGCTAACTGAGCGTCCCGGCACAGTTCCCATGTGTCAGCAATTAATATGAAGTCATCCAAATAATTGTAACACTTAAAACCGTAGCTCCTCATGTACCCTGTGACCGAGTCAGTCAGACTGTTAAATATATATGGTGACGCCCTCGTGCCAAACGAGAGAAAGTTGTCCTGAATGAACACTTCCTTGCCACCCACAGACCACTGTAAGCCTTGATAACATCTGTCTGTTGGTCTTATCAAGCAAGACCTGTAAGCTGCAGAAATATCAGTGACTGCTAGATAACAGCCCTGCGTCAGATCCTCGCATATTTCATCCATGCTGTGGAACTTAAAGTTTTGAAATGTCTGCGACATGTGATTGTTTATGGAGATACCGTCAGGTTTGCTGGCATCCGTTATAGGCCTATAACCTCCTGTGGCCTTCTCCACTGCACCCAATGCGTGAATACAATGTGGCTTTCTGTCTACACATGACAATTTCCCAGACTCCAATTCATTCACAATGATCTCATCTATAAAATCTACCGCCCCTACAGTGGCTGAACTATAATTTACACAATGATAGGACTCCACACTGGCATGGGGGTCGACAATTTTAAAGCCATGTAATACACCATCCAGAAGGTACAAGCTATTTTCATCCCAACGCACCGCCTCTGAGGCACACACCCCCCCCCCCCCGACAACATACGGCGCCAACCAGAGGGTTTCAGTTGAGAACATACGCCTTCTACTTAATGACTCTTAGAGGCGTCCCATAACGGTACATAATTACAGTAAGAATCTAACAATTCATCAATGCTAGCAAAACACAGTAATTCCTCTGAATATGCATGACCGTATGAGTCAAAGTCACAAGTGGGGTCTACTGAAAATTCTGACGCTGCCCCCCCCTGCTGATACTGGGAGTACGGATTTGGCTGTTGATACTGCTGTTGCTGTTGCGGTTGGTAGCGCTGTTGCTGATGCTGTTGTTGTTATTGCTGATGTTGGCCTTGACCTCCGCTACTGCAACCACCCTTTGCCCTGTGTGTGCCTCTGCACACGCAACACACATGAGATTTATGACATGGGTTAAAGTTACATGCTGTAAAGTTCCATGATGCACAGATATCATCGGGGCACCATATACGTGGGGACTTAGCACCACCACCTGACCCCTGGCCCTGACGACTCCCTTGGGAATGAGAGCCCTGCTGCAGCAACTTCATAGCATCCACATAGGCCCTGGTATTCTCAATCCCAAAGTGAGTGGCGTTTGCGGTATGTTCCGCGGCCTCATAACAGGCCTGACCCGCCGCCACCTTAGACGTGACGTCAAACTCATACCTCGCCACCGCCCTGTTCACATACGTAGGCCTAATCTCTGTTAACGTTATATACTTGAAATATTCAAAGTACCCTTCCGCCGAGAATTGTTGGTTGTTGGCTTTCAGAATGCATTGGAGAACACTGACCATCCCATACATTAGTTCCCTATATGTCATGTCTTCATAGCTCTTGTCATAGGGAAGGTGATAATCTGGGCGTATCCAGTGGCGAGAACGCTTTCTGCGGGCAGGCTCTCCCTGCCACCCGCCGCCACCAAACACCCCGGGCTCACCTGACGCCGGCATTGAAGATGACGCTCCTCCACCCAGACCCAGGGCTTGTAGGCCTAAACCCACCGACTGCAGACCTGCCTGCAGCGTAGATGAGGCCAAGGACGGATTATCCCCAGGGTCAAACGGGCTGCCATCGGAATAGAAGAGCAGAGGATGATCACTTTTCCTCCCCGGTCCTCCGTTCGTGTTGTTCCCGGAAGGGCCGCCATGTTGGCCTGGAGCTGGTTCCCGACCGGCTGGCTGCGTTCGGGACGACTCTTCCAGGCGGCGTTCGATCTCCGCATTTTCCGCATTAATCTCCTCGAGCCGATCCTCCAATTTGCGGATGTCCTCCTTCTGCTTCAATAATGCTGACTTTTCCTCCGCCAATCTTAGCTGACTCGACAAAGCCTCCTGGCGCTCCATGCTCGGCGAAGTCGGCTCCAACAATGGCCGCTCAGGCTTGGTCGGTGAGCCGGCTCCCGCTTCGCTCAGGCTTGCTGCTTCCAAATCTGCTTTTGTCCCTTTATATGGCGTTGCACATTGAGGACACTTCTTCTTATGTCCATCGTACTCAAAACCACATTCACACACGTACATGGTATAAAAACCACACACATAAGCAGATAAGCAATGTCTAAGCACAAGCACAGCCGACCGCTGTCGGTGAAGCCAAGCAAGCAAGTAACATGGTAACCTAGCAACCAGCTGAGTGATACCTCAAGTCTCCACCAGGTGGGGGTGCAGTGGCAGCACCTACCCACAGTGTCAGTTCATGCAGCTACCACACGGTGTCCTGGCAGTGCTGGCTGGGTGTAAGAACCTCTCAATCAATACCCGAAACAATGGGTTGTTTCTACCTATAAAATTTAACATCTTACATACCCTGCCTACTGGTAAGTTATGACCATGTATTCTTATTGAGATATTAATAAGGGAATAGCAATCTGTGCACATGTACATGTAGGGTGTAGATGTATGTGTAGTCTACTGTTTGAACCCTGAGGACTGATCTTCTCTTTCCAGATACACAAAGCTACTACTACATTGGAACCGTGGTCTCAAGGAACAAGAGTATTTCAATTAATGTTAATAAAGATGAATATATAACAAGAACAAGGGAGGGTATGGTATATCTACCTCCCACTTATACTAATTCCCCTCCTCCTCCCCCGCACAAGCCCCCTCTCCATTCACACCAAGCAGGTCATGTGACTAATGCAATTGAAGTCTGCTCAAGGCACTATAGGCAAGAAGTATGACAACAGGTAGTTCAAATGACACCATATGTCAGTTTGAACAAAAAAGACATCAACAGATGCTTGAATATCAGTCAGTGTTCAATCATTTTTCATTATGCACTCAGTGCTGTTTAACAAACCCAAGGTGACAACCAATCCAGTTCTTTGGAGTAACACAAGCCGGTGTCTAGCATTCAAAGTTTATTCCCCGAAGACCTTTACAGAGGTAGTTCTGTACCGAGACTTTATGAAAAGTGATTAGGGAGTGGTCAGGGGGGTTGGTGGATTGAGGGGGGGACCAACAATATTTGGACTCCTTGAAGGGGGGGGGGGCAAAAAAATTTGGACCCTCTTGAGGCGCGTGAAAATTCACCACCCCTGCCCCTTGTTAATAAATGACCACTCCCTTAATCGCAAGGACACCTTTACTCATATGCAATGCTGAAGGTGAAGGTGGAATATAAACATTATGATAAACATGAGAAAACATGACACATTTTCTGATATATTATTTACAGTTTGTACATGTACTTTTATTTTTTATGAGATATTACAGCCCATTGATTTAACAAAAGAGCACAGTACTTCTCAACTCCTGTGAAATAACCCTCACCAGTATATCAAGGTGTGTGACATTATTAAGAATGATGGTTTGCTTTCATTATAAATGAATCAAAAATATTAAATATTCTACCATAATTTTGATGATTTGAATCCTAAAATGTACAAAAATAAGCACAAAGGAGCACTCATATTAGTCTGAAGACAGGGTTATTTTGCTTGTTCAATGTCAGGCTGCATTACACTCACACTATTTCCTTGTGAACTACGGCCAAATCCTGACTTATAGTCAAAACTCAAGACTCTTTGTTGATGTTATTGCAGACTATGTAAATTAAAACAGACATATCTACACTAGAATCAATCTATAGATATATGCCCCTCCTTCTGTGGCACTTGGGAACACTCAGTACCAACATGTGCTGCCACTTGCTGGTTGCTGATGGATCCTACCGCCTAGTACTGATCCTGTCAGGTTCCTGGAGCCCCCTCTGTAGCTGCTTAGAACATTCTGCTATCTCCACTCTTTAAAACATGAGGCAGACCAGGAAATTTACAAACATTATGAATAGAAAAGATAGGGACATCAATTATTTATTGTGAGCTGCTTTAGTCGGAACTGCCTTATGATGAGTATCTGTGTATTCATGTATTATATAGAATGCCATGAATTTTGACTTATTTGGCAACAGGTATAAGACCACTAACATGTATGGTTCTATAAATTAATGTTTTGAGTGATAGTTGACCTCTTTTGGAACAGTATCGTAATCTATTTGAGGGATTCATACTCACAAAGTACTCACAAAAGTCACATGAAGCAGAATTGATATTAAATCTATGTCCTCATTGTCATAGAAAATGACCATGTTCCCAGATTTATCCCCAGCCTTACTTCAAGTCCCAACCTCATTTCTGTGCCATCCAAGCAAATTAATTTTTTTGTTGAAACCGCCTAGAGGGGCTAGAGGGGGGTTGTGCCTGAGCTAACACTTTATGAATAGGTCAAGTGTTAACAAAGTCAACATGACTTGATGGGGTGGTGGTAGTACTGGTAGTAGTACTGGTATCGTCATGAGTTACACTCGGTGCGGCAGTGGGTAGAATAGAAGTAGCTGCAATAAGTATACAGGATACATACAGTACATAGGCAGTACTATCTGAGTGTTGTGTATATGTGTTTCTGAAAAGACAACATGGCGACCATAGGCTGACGCATCAGCCTGTAGGTATGTTGGCCACCTGTACCAGGTGGCAGGCAGTGGCAGTGGGGCACAGTGACTCAAAACATGGTATACATTATGACCCTCAATTAAAGTTAGGTTATTCCTCTTTAGAGAAGGAGTTGTTATTTAAATCAACCCCTTGTATTTACGCCTCTCTCAGAATAATCTTATTTTTGAAGGGTGCTATATATCATTTTCGTTCTTCATCATGTTGTGCAGAAGTGCATTGTTGTTATTTCTAATGTTAAGATGATCTAAAAGAAATATGTTTTTTCCCTTGTAAACGATAAATAAATATCTTACATCTATTTTTCTCATTTGTATTGGAAGTAGGGCTGCAACAATTGTTTACATCATGAATTTTTCAAGTGATATTCATTTCGATAATCTTAAACAAGTGACTCCTAAGCCCAGGCCCTACTCTGGTTATTTCAACCGCAAAGTCCTGTTTTTTTCTTAGTTTTATACAGCAAATACATGTAGAAAGTAACTGCTGTAATCCTGAAAAATTCTATTCGTGGTAAGTAAAGAGTATCGTACCCCTTGGACCTGCCCGGGAAGTCTAAGCCAAAGGAGTCCACACTTTGGTATTTTGTAAACGCTCACGTTACTGAAGGTTAAGTCAGATAACTGTCTCGTAACTGAGTTATGTGATAATAACAATGGTATAGTGACTATGCGGCCACCGGTCAGTCTGTCATGGTTATTTTGACACTTGGTTACTTGTAGGGTATCAATTACTTACACCACGGTGGAGGGGTAAGACAAAGGACCTCACGCATTGGGTATATGGCATTTCCTCACAAAACCATACAGCCATGGTTTTAGGTAGGTATGTAGGGGAGGACACGCACAAGGTAGGTGCAAGGATGAGGAAAAAGGGACTTTGACTGTTTTGTGGAATTGAGATAAACTCTTTTTCCAGCCTGAAAAAGGGTTTATAGCAACTATATAATCAGATCATAGAAACCTCATTTTCAGTTGAAAATTGAGTTTCATGCAGGTATTTGCCATATCAGGGTGATTTTGGAGTTATTTTGAACAGCTGGTTTTTAAATTGGAAAAACTAGTGAAAAAAACAACATATCCCTTGCCATTAGAGCTGATAAACCATAGAGCAAGCTGTCCTTTTTTGGCCTTGTGAAAAGTATGATATGTATACAGAATTTGTTTAAGTTGTGTATTTGCCCGACAGATTGCCCTCAAAAGGAGAATTTATTAACCTGCATCGTCTCCAACACGTCCACACGTGGTCATGACACCTTGCTCGAGGAAAAATAGTCCACCCCTTCCATCGCCTATATCGTCCTTATTCAAACAAATTAAGCCTGCTTTGCTTTTTAAGTATGTTAATTTGTTAAAAGGGAAGCCGATTGAATGATAATTCAGTAGAAATAAACAAGAAAAAATTTGGTCTGATCAACTTGTCAACGGCTGAGTCCTTGCTTTAATAATGGCGACTTTTTTTTAAATTGCTTGTATTTGGGGTTAAAAAAGAGTCATTTGGAATGAAATACGGAGGTTTGGAGAAACACAGGGGCTGGTTATTTACTGTTTGTGAGGTGTTGTACTCTACCCGGCATGATATTTCATAAATTTATTTAAAAATAAGGACATATATTTGCAACAATAAGGTTAAGAGGGAAAAAGGTGTGTCCTACATGGAAACTTAGATATACTTACATGTAAAAAGGTAGACAAGTATTACAATCTGGGTAGCTGCTATCACTAAGACAGTGATGAGTACGGCCCAACCCCAGCAGCGGGGGCATCGACCTGTCCCTGTCCCTGACTCCCTGGTTGTAGACTCCTCCGGAACAAGAGACATGTTTATGGATTTATAACAAAAGAATCGACGTGGTCAGCTTTGATGTAAGCCTACCCCTATATAATGTATAACTGATATACACGTACATACAAGCACATTAAATGGAATGACTGTCAGAGTGTGGATGTATGATGATGTAATAAAAGCAAAAATATCAATACTTTATGGTGCTAGATTTTGATATATTGACAGGAGAAGATTGGACACCCTGAACAATAGCCGACTATGGGAAAAGCCCTATTTTTTCATAACTTTTCAACTTTTGGGAAAATTGACCGATACTAAAATTATCTCAACCAAACTTCTCAGATGTTTAGAGGAGATCAGTAATGACACGAGCAAACCAAAGACATTAGTAGTCATAGATAGTAACTATGCCATGTGGTTGCCACTAGTACTACACTAGTGCTGGTTGCATATGGCTCACTCTCACCAGAACTTTTATTTGGCCGTACATGATCGGCGGCCGTACATGATCGGCGGCCGTACATGATCGGCGGCCGTACATGATTGGCGGCCGTACATGATCGGTGACGTACATGATCGGTGACGTACATGATCGGTGACGTACATGATCGGTGACGTACATGATCGGTGACGTACATGATCGGTGACGTACATGATCGGTGATCTATTGAATGCCTTACCCTTTCTGAGCATGATAAAACATAAATAAACCTTACCAAGGTGTACATATGATATGGGTCTTGAAATGTTATATGTTAGGAATGTATAGATGCGACTATTAATATCATTTTACATGACATTTCAATACCAATCATGTACGTCATGTGACGTACATGATTGGTGACGTACATGATCGGTGATTTATTGACTGCCTTACCCTTTCTGAACATGATAAAACATAAGTAAACCTTATCAAGGTGTACATATGATATATGTCTTGAAATGTAATATGTTAGAAATGTATAGATGCGACTATTAATATCATTTTACATGACATTTCAATACCGATTATGTACGTCATGTGACAAACATGATCAGCCCATTATCTATTGACTGCCTTAATTACCCTTTTGGACCATCTTTAAAACATAAATTAATCATAGGAAGGTGCACATATGATGTAAGTCTTAACATGTATAATCTTAGACATGTGAAGCAGTGGGTAATAAGAACATTTTACATGACATTCCAAGCCGACTATGTACGTCATGTGACGTACATGATCGGTTGTACATTGAGCCCCCCCCTTGGCCCCTATAAATATTTTGGGATTTTCCTTTTCCTAATAAACTCCCCAAAACTATATTACAGCCAGTAGGTATGGTTAGTTGGGTTAAATAGTGGAGTAAATGAGGCCTTAGGGGGATATTGTTGATTTCCGATCATGTACGGCCGCCGATCATGTACGGCCACCGATCATGTATGGCCACTTTTTCAGTTGCACTGGTTTGGTGAGAGTGAGCCATATGCATATGCAACTACTATCAGCGACAACACATTTTTAATTTGACTCTTCATGGAGGGTCAAATTACAAATGACTCTGCTGTGGGCAGAGTCAACTGCACTTGACTCTGCACTGATAGAGTCATGGGGGAGAGTCAATTTCTACAAGGAGCAAGGGGTATGACTGGAGCAGCTGTGACCCCTCCACCAGAGTCATCATGACTCTGCTACCAGAGTCAACTAGAGTTCACTATGGTAAAAGAGTCATGGCAACGCCATGTGCTCCATTGTTGCCTCTGAGTGGTCATGCTGTGGTTAGCACACTTTCTGGGTCCTGGGATAGCTCTATGTGATACTCTGTGCTGCGCTGTGTGCTGCTGTGTGCTGCAAGTCCCTGTGACTGTGTGGATGTCCTACACAAACCTGTCTCCTTATACACGCTCAGTCACCCCTCACTAGCCACCAGGTCGTGACCAATTTCTTGTCTTTTACACTTCCCTGTCACATAGCCTAGGTTGTTTGGTTTTTATCGGTAGCCTTTACTCTTTAAGGTGGGTCGCTACCCTTTGATCAAAGTTAACAGAATCTCTCTATTTTTTTCCTACATGCAGTCTAGATCATATAGAATCAGAAAATGAAAAGAAAAATTACAGAATTTTGAGAAATTAAAGTATTTTCATTTTTCACAAAAAAATAGAAAAAAAAAGTGAAACTTTCATGATTTTTTTTCATATCAACAATTATGCACAGAAATGTTAAACTTCACATGTGAAACACCTTGATGTTCCACTTTTCTGCCAACATTATTTTACAGTTGTATGCAATGGCATTCTGGGTAAAAATATGATGTTTCCGAAAAGAATAGGAACACTTTTTCATTTTTTTGTAGCTTTATTAGCTAAAAATAGTATTCAAAGTTAACAGAATTTTTTTTGACTCTCTCAAAAAGTAGTTAAGATCATTTGCTTACATATAGAAGTGCTATTGATAGGGGGTCCCGCGCATATTTTTAGTTTTTTTGGCCTTTGAAGTTAAAAAATAGTGCAAAAATGGTCTAAATCTCATATTTAATGCCTAGAATGTTTGGTAAAATGGCAAGAATCATGGTATAAAATGGTTGTACCTCATACCCTTGGTTACTTTAAGCAATGTTATGGCATTTATATCAATCTAGATAATGATTTATTGATTGATAATTCCAATTTTTTAGCTTATGTCAAAAATAGCAAATATTATCAGCTACAAATATATAAAAGTCCAATATAAAGCTCAATTTTTCTCAAAACCAACTTATTTTTTGATATTGCTTAGTCAGCATATATATGTACACAGTGATTAAGTATCAGCTCATTCTGAGGCATTTAAGCTATATATGCGCAGATACATGCGCAATGTGTCCATATTCAAGAGGTAGCGACCACCCTTAAGGGCCGCATAGTCACTCCCAGGAATGAGATGTCCGGTCTGCGTGGTCAGAGCATCATAGATGGTGGAGTTGTTATTATTGCTCCAACAGAGAAGGCAAGATTGCCTTATTTCTAGTGACTTGTGAATGCTTAAACTTGCACATGATGATCATAAGCAATTAACAAGGCTGTAACCATTTATTGTTCAATGTAAACCCAACAGATTAGTGAGAATTTTGGATTTTGTAATTTCATGGTGATGCCCGTAACAAACTGCCACTGATGCCCGTAACACATTGTCAGTGCATGAAAGTAATGCCCCGTACCACAGTTCTTTTGGTGTATATACATGTATGTATTTATGACTGAAATTGGTCCAAAAATTAGATTTCTGTGTTTTTTTGCCTCCATACTATTCCTATTGATTTGTATACAATAATCATGTCGGATAAAGGATAGATTCTTTCATACAATCACTTTAAAATACTAAACTCAGGTAGCCTCATATAATTTCTAGGTAGCTAGTAGTATAGTGCAGATAATTGCATGTGGTGGGGACTGAATTTCCGAATATCATGACCCAAGGAGCATTTCATTCTAAAAGTTTGAAAACGGTTTTCTATACTTAATTCAGTGGTGTAGAATCTGGAAATGACACTCGCAACATTGAATTTTCAGGGGGTCTAGTCATAAGCTCAAATACAAAATGGCTGCCACTTTAGCAGCCAAGCTACCAGGCTTTTGGACATATTTTGCTGGTTGAGAATCTATTCACATGAGGGTCGTTGATAAGATAGGCCCCCTTATACCTTTAACCCTTCCAACCGCTACATTTCCCAAGGAAGTTGGCATAAAACAACCTATATTTGCTATTACCTAGCTCCTATTCCTACATTGTGATAGTGATATCCAAATGACAAGTGGACTTAGAAAATTTAGAAAAAAGAAATTCCCCAACTTGACACTATACGCATACATCATCCCATACTACCCCCCCACCCCAACCCGAAAGACCCCAATACTATGCTGACAAACACTATGAAATGGCATGACTGCAGTCAGGAAGGCCTTGTTATTGGCTATCAAACGCTCTGAATATGGAGTCAATCGGACCAGCGGTTGCTGACTTATCACGTTTTGAAGATTTCGGGCAGGAGGTGAATTTTCTTCCCAATCCTGATTGGATGAGAATACGTTAAATTCTATCTCGCGAACCGTTACCCCTAGAGACCTGGGAGTGGGTGCAAATCGAAGCTAGTCGCAAGGGCTACTTGACTGATGTAGACAGGTGTATTTGATATACAAAACTCTGTGCATTTATGGTACTCATCATCATTTTTCTAACCATCGCTTGGTAATTGTGTGCATTTGCACAATGAAATTTTGCTCCGTCTGGTATTGAGGGTGGCCATTTTGTTTTTAGGCTCGTTTCCATGGAAACGTCCATTTTTCAGCTATGCGAGTGGTCAATTCCCGATCAGCACTTCCATATTTCATCAGGATGATGCATGAATGTAGCCGCTTTGATTCAGCTCGCAAAGTTTTAGAATGATTTGCCCCTTGGGCCATTATGGAGGACATATCTCATGCAATATTCCAGACTTATGCCTGAAATTGATTATTTCAGAACTCACTATACACCTGTTCAAAATGGCCGTTCTGATATAACCGCAAGTTGCAGGGGCTCTTATACACAACAGTATTGTATGAGAAGTTGTGGTCACCTATTCATACATCTTGTTTGTCATCATCAGTAGATTATAGAGGCTCGGACTGTCTTCTGGGACACTTTCTTTGGAAGGGGGGGAAACCAAGCCCCCGACTTCCACAAGAATGTTATGAATGTCATGGAAAATTGTGATTTTTTTCATGGAGGTGAGCCTCAAAGATATGCAGAGAAAAATTGACATGGGCTGCAAGTGCATCATAAATACTGATGAGAAGACAATTACATTCAAGAGAAGGGCTGTTCAAAATCATTACCATTAGCCAGACTCATCTGCTCAAGCTCCCGTGGATAGGGCATCATAGAAATGTGTTACAGGTATCACAACAAATACTTTGATATGTGGCAAGGGCATCACTGATCGATTCTAGGATGCCCAATACAGTAAATTTAGCCTACTATTGCAGTGCAAATACTATCCAGATTGTTTGTATTGATATTTGAGCCATACCTACTGAGTTGTACAACCTGCCACCCCTCATAACACCCTTAAAACTAGCAAAAACAAGCCTCCATTCAACCTACAATCCGCCATCTTTAATGCTCTGACCACGCAAACCGGGCATCTCATTCCTGGGAGTGATAGTGCATTAAGGTTGTATGTCCTTGGTCGTCATAATGCAGGAATACAGCTGTGCTGAAAACTCACTGGTGATTTTCAAGCACCAAGATGACACTATGGGCTTGATACACTCTTAAAGGGTCAGGATGATGCATGAATGTAGCCGCTTTGATTCACTTACAAGGCATTTATGTAACACGCTGACCATTTGGGAGTGTATCTAATCTAACAAGGTAAGCATGATGCACGATAACATAACACTATGCGGCCCTTAGAGGGACGTTTTATTACTCTGGGAAATACATCTGTTTAACTTGCTAGTAGAAATTACATAGCTTGCCTTCAGTCAGATGAATAGTTTAGGATTCATAAAATATATTAAACTTTGCTGTCTTCCATTGACAGGGAATGGAGGCATACCGATCACCAAGAACACTGATATCCCTTATATACTAGAAACATTAGTCAGCATTGTCAGCACTAACCAACTTCTGTAGTTCTTTCTTGCTTCCCTATGCGACCAACCCAGGCCAGTCAGTTCAGTAAATACTGACCAACCCACCAGAGTCTTTTCAATTCTAGAAATGACAGCTGTGTTAGGGTTGGCCATTTTGAGTCAATATGACTAACACGAGTTAGTTAACATGACTTTCATGCTTCTCTCTCACATGTGCAGATATATATTTGCAGATATATTGATCTATCATTCTACCAACTTAATATGAAGGCGGTAACCATTGGTTTGCTGTTAAATTACTGTGAATCAATGTTATATTTGATGGTGTATCACTGTTACTGTGATTCATGGCGAAACAATGTAAAACTCATTACTTTTACATTTCACATCTGTGGGCCAGTGCAGTGAAACACATTTTTTCATTAAGAACAGAATTGAAATTGATGCGTTTGGCATATTATAGATGACAAATATATTTCCTATAAGGTTCTTAGCAACAATCTTAGAGTACCCTTTGCTCATGGATTGTGATTGCATTTAATTATGCCTCACATGGCCTAACATTTATAAGCCTGGAATGAAGATGATATCCATATATACACTGATAATAATACCTATAGTCAGTACTGACTATACCACCATATTTCGACCCCCGTAGTCAGGGGACTATACAACTTAGTCACATATTAGTCATAAGATAGTCAGTAGTGACTATATGTGGATCACACAAATTGATGATGTCACAGGAATGTGTGCACAGGAAACAGTTAGGATTCAAATTTGAATGGTCCATGGACTTCAGGTAGGCACATCCTCTTCTTAACCACTGTTCTATGGATACCCCTGCTTGTTATATGTTATGTTACAGTTGAGTAAGACAACCTAAGGTGTTATAGAGTGCATGAGTTCTCATGTTTGATAGAGTAATCATGGTATTTTGTTCAAATTTTGATATTAAACATAGAAATACATAAACAGTGTATGTCTAGACTAACAGAGCATAATAGGCCTACACAGGAACCTGTCACCTGCCCTGCCTTGTCCTAGCCTGTCACATGCCCTGCCTTATCCTAGCCTGTCCCCTGCCCTGCCTTTTCCTAGTATGTTCATTGCCCTGCCTCATCCTAACCTGTCCCTTGCCCTACCCTATCCTAGCCTGTCCCCTGCCTTGCCTTATCCTAGCCTGTTCCCTAGCCTACCTTATCCTAGCCTGTCTCCTGCCCTGCCTGATCCTAGCCTGTACCCTGCCATGCCTCATCCTAGCCTGTCCCTTGCCCTACCCTATCCTAGCCTGTCCCCTACCCCGCCTTATCCTAGCCTGTTCCCTAGCCTACCTTATCCTAGCCTGTCTCCTGCCCTGCCTGATCCTAGCATGTACCCTGCCATGCCTCATCCTAGCCTGTCCCTTGCCCTGCCTTATCCTAGCCTGACCCCAGCCATGCCTGATCCTAGCCTATCCCTACCCTGCCTTATCCTAGCCTGTCCCCTGCCCTGCCTTTTCCTAGCATGTTCATTGCCATGCCTTATCCTAGCCTGTCACCTACCCTGCCTTATCCTAACCTGTCCCCTGGCCTGCCCTATCCTAGCCTGTCACCTGCCCTGCCTTATCCTAGCCTGTCCCCAGCCATGCCTTTTCCTAGCCTGTTCATTGCCCTGCCTTATTCTCCTGGCCTGCCTTATCCTAGCCTGTCACCTGCCCTGCCTGATCCTAGCCTGTTCATTGCCCTGCCTTGTTCTCCTGGCCTGCCTTATCCTAGCCTGTCACCTGCCCTGCCTGATCCTAGCATGTTCATTGCCATTCCTAATCTAGCCTGTCTCTCGCCTTGCCCTACCCTAGCCTGTCCCCTGCTCTACCTATCCTAGCCTGTCCCCTGCCATGCCTTATCCTAGCCTATACCTACCCTGCCTTATCCTAGCCTATACCTACCCTGCCTTTTCCTAGCCTGCCCCCTGGCCTGCCTTATCCTAGCCTGTCCCCTGGCCTGCCTTATCCTAGCATGTTCATTGCCATGCCTTATCCTAGCCTGTCCCTTGCCATGCCTCATTCTAGCTTGTCCCTTGCCATACCTTATCCTAGCCATTGCCCTGCCTTATCCTAGCCTGTCTCCTACCCTGCCTCATCCTAGCCTGTCCCTTACCCTGCCCTATCCTAGCCTGTCCCCTGCCATGCCTTATCCTAGCCTGTCCCCTAGCCTATACCTTATCCTAGATTGTCACATGCCCTGCCCTATCCTAGCCTGTCTCTACCCTGTCTTATCCTAGCCTGTCCCCTGTCCTTCCTTATCCTAGCCCGTCCCCTGCCCTACCTATCCTAGCCTGTCCCCTGCCATGCCTTATCCTAGCCTGTCCCTTTCCCTACCCTATCCTAGCGTGTCCCCTGCTCTGCCTTATCCTATCCTAGAGCAGGACAAATCTTGACCTGCCTTTCCCTTATTTCTCATGACTGACTATATCTATTACATTAGTCATAGTGACTCCTTTAGACCATGAGACCATTAAATTTATAGTCACTTGACTATATAGCCCAAATCAGCCGATTTAATGGCTGACTATAGGTTGACTATATGACTAACTTACATTAGACAGGTATAGCCGTTTTTTCTACGTTCACGTGACAATAGAAACGTAGTCCGTAGTGACTAACATTTCCAGGTCTATTATTATCAGTGTACATACCAATGAATAGAGAAACATTTATGATTATCATCACATATCAATGAATAGCCATAGTAATAATCATATGATAATTATCATAACAAGAATTGCGGTTGTTGCCGCGTAAAAAAATGCCTCAGGCATTTTTATACGCTTTGATTTCCTTGGGTCCATATTAGGGGGGTAGGTTTGATTATTATCAACCTTAGTACCATGGAAATGTGCGTTGCTAGGCAGATAAACAATTAGAATAGCCGTTGCTAGGCAACCAGCTGTATTAGCAACAGACCAATAGAACCAGTGAATTCCTTGGGTCCATATTAGGGGGGTAGGTATGATTATTAACAACCTAAGGACCATAGAAATGTGTGTTGCTAGGCAGATAAACAATTAGAATAGCCGTTGCTAGGCAACCAGCTGTATTAGCAACAAACCAATAGAACCAGTGAATTCCTTGGGCCCATATTAGGGGGAAGGTATGATTATAATCAACCTTAGGACCATAGAAATGTGTGTTGCAAGGCAGATAAACAATTAGAATAGGCGTTGCTATGCAACCAGCTGTATTAGCAACAAACCAATAGAACCATTGAATTCCTTGAGACCATATTAGGGGAGGTAGGTATGATTATAATCAACCTTAGGACCATGGAAATGTGTGTTGCTAGGCAGATAAACAATTAAAATAGCCGTTGCTAGGCAACCAGCTGTATTAGCAACAAACCAATAGAACCAGTGAATTCCTTGGGTCCATATAGGAGGGGGTAGGTATGATTATAATCAACTTCAGGACCATGGAATTGTGTGTTGATAGGCAGATAAACAATTAGAATAGCCGTTGCTAGGCAACCAGCTGTATTAGCAACAAACCGATAGAACCATTGAATTCCTTGTGTCCATATTAGGGGGGGTAGGTATTATTATAATCAACTTCAGGACCATGGAAATGTGTGCTGCTAGGCAGATAAACAATTAGAATAGCCGTTGCAAGGCAACCAACTGTATATGTAACAAACCGATAGAACCATTGAATTCCTTGGGTCCATATTAGGGGGGGTATGTATGATTATAATCAATCTCAGGAACTATCAAAGGTTGATTTATATTATTGTTATCACATAGCATAAATTTGTGTTGTGACACCTTAATCCAAGATTGCGGCACAGTCCAAGATGGCGGCGCCCATTCTGACTTCTGGCAAAGTGCAAACATTATATACCTCGTTCTGGTTGTGCCTGGCAGCACCACCAGGTGGCTACGCCACCACTTTGGCATAAAAAAAACAGTGAAAGCTTGGTATTTACTATTGCCAGTGATTCATCATTATTTTAAGGGATATTATAATTATATAATAGACACAACTAGGACGACAAACATTTGGGTTCATTCATTTTTTATTTTTGAATGTAGTTTACATTTTGATCACAAGGGATTTTAAGGGATAATTTTTACAGCGACTACGGATGAACTTTCTGCACACACACTCTTATATAAAAAACTACCTTCTCTCCCCCCACACCGTGGTGGCTGATTTTTCAAGCACAATGACTCGACAGCTGAGTGTCTGGTAGATATATACATCGTGACATTGACACAGCTGATTGGCGATATCTCAGGCGGCGCACCGAGCGCTTGGGCGCCGCCCTGGTGGCGTTTTTGCGAACTGCGCTAACTGCGCGCCAAAAATTGCGTTATCGCCCATCCGCTCGTGCACGCCAATGCTTTGTCAATGCAGGGAGGGCTCTGTTCCCACACTGATTACGCCTTGAAATGTTGGAGCTCTTTGAGTCTCTCTTGTAGATAGGAATGCATAAAGTTGTTATCTAGATATATATATCAATAAATTGAATAGTGATCCTCATGTTATAAAGGAAAGACTCTTTAGATTGAGCTAATTATGCATTTTTGAGGCCGCCATTGTAGACTGACATTGTCTTGGATTTCTGATTATCCTCAGAATGACAGCTTTAAAACATCCATCATACAACAAGAAGCACTGCTAGCGAACCTTAGTGTAATCATAAATTTAGTTATTTCTCTTCCTATTCATCAGACTGAAGGAAAAAATATTGCGAGTTACGCACGGCAAAATCCTCGTGCGGCGTTGTTTGTTGTCATGATTCGAGACGCTGCCGTTAGAGCGACGCGTAAGTGCTCGACGCTTCTTCTGGCGATATCTAAATAGGATCTTCATGTGCCATTTTTTTGAAACTGGGAAGGCACTTTTTCTGTCAAAGTGTGTGTACATCGTGACAAAGACACAGGGGACTGCTCACCTCTGGATAGGATCTCTCTCTCTCTCTCTCTCTCTCTCTTTCTCTCTCTCTCTCTCTCTCTCTCTCTCTCTCTCTATATATATATATATATATATATATATATATATATATGTATATGTATAAGTATAGATATTAGTATATTTAGATATATGTATATTTAGATATTTGTATTTATATATATAGATATTTATATTCCTGTGCTGTTCAGCTTTCTTTTAGTTGTCTACCTGACAAACAGCTGGGGTAATGACTTCTTCCAACTTGGAGAGGATACACAACATTGCTGTAATTGTACACCATCTTTGGTTTTTCATCATAGGACTGTTCGAAATGCTATTGATTTAATAGAAGATGTAGTGGAATTCATACTTCTTTCTCCTCCAAAGCAGTTTGATGACTAAGTATTAAACGGCATAACATTTAGTTTAGACCTATATAAATTTAAACCTTACAAAAGCTGCATACATTGATACAATTAGTGTTTTTCTAACAGGGAAGTAAAACTGATGGGATTTCTATATTGTAAGAGTTTATCCCCCGCCTACCGGACATGGCCCAGTAACTGGGTCAGGTGGTATAAATCATTATCCTTTTTTTTACTGGCTAGTGATGTGGTATATTAGAGATACACTCAGCATATATGAAATTAAAATCGTTCTTAGAAACATGTAAAAATTCTGATCAACAAGCAGCTGTCATCAGTTGTAATTGTGTAGCAAGTAATGAGGTTGTATGTTTCTCCATTGGATCAGTTCTCCTTTTCTAAATCGCTTATAAAGTCCTTTCATACAAGATAATACATGAGAATATTCTTGGTGCAACAAGGCTCACTAGAGTGAGTATATCATTGGTACCGCAATTTACCATCTTGCCTACTCCATATGGTGTTAACATGTAAATCACAAATGGACAGTATGATACCTTAATACAACTGAGCTCATGAATAAGCTATAAGGCATGCTGCCATCCTTAAAGGGTTTCGTGATAATGTGTGTTGTCTTGTATAACCTCACTTTTTGGAGGATGCATCATTGTGATTACAATAAACTGTAAGCTGGCATATATGGCTATATTGGTCCTTTGTCCACTGGTGTTGTTGTTAACACCGTCACAGACTCATCACCCCCCCCCCCCCACTCCTTGATCCCCAACCCTACACTATACACATCCCCATCTCAGTTTTCCGTCTCACGTATGGATTAGGATATAAGATTCAAAACAACAGTATAGCAGCAGGGCCTCAGTATGTGTACACTGTATTTTGTCTCCTGCCAGTAAGTGAGGAGGGGGTGGGGTATGGTGCTAAGTGACCCGTGGAGGGGAGTGAGCGGGGTAGGTAGCAGGAGGAGGAGGTACACTGTAGGATGTCTAGTCAGCCCCTGAGGACGTACAACAGCCAGTGACACGGAAGTAAACGGTAGGTGTACAAGGCTTTATGTCATCTCTGTCACTAAAGGGCAAAGTTTGTCGTCGTGAATGCAGCCCGGCATGAAACTAACCAATGCTGCATTCAAGTACATTTTTGGAGGGCATGATGATCGAATGCAGCACTGGTGAGTTATTTGCAATGGTTGTATTACCGCCTCATGTCTACCTAGTACTAGGGCAAAATGCAATAATGCGCTATGCAGGCTTTAAATGGTTAACAGGGATACATAAGGCCTGTATTACCTGAACTGTATATTCTTGAGTCTTGGTGGTAGAATGGGGGGGGGGGGGGTTATCAGCTGCAGGTTATAATAGGTATACATATCTACATCTCTCTCTCTCTCTCTCTCTCTCTCTCTCTCTCTCTCTCTCTCTCTCTCTCTCTCTCTATATATATATATATATATATATATATATATATATGTATAGAGAGAGATAGAGAGAGAGAGAGAGATAGATAGATAGATAGATAGATATAGGTATAGATATAGATCTATACGCAAATGGTACCTGGTGGCAAAAAAAAACGGAACTACCTAAAACCATGATTTTTACAGATTTCCCCCACTTATGTCATGATCTGCCTTTATCTGCCATTAACGTGCCACACCCTGCCATCCTACTCGTCTAAGTCACTTTATCTCCTATTTGCCATGCACATCTACAGTGAATATTTTAAAAATAATTTAGATTAATAATTTTTCAGGATAATTTCGTTTTGCCCGTGACCCCCTATTTTCTTTTTCTACATATTTCAACATGTTTCTAATGATCATATAAATGCATGTCTGCATTTTCATTGAGATATTGTTGGGGTATATTATTCTATGTGGAATAATGTAGAAAAATACAATTTTCTCATGAGGGCCTATATGTAATGCACCCAGATTAGAATACAAGCGTCAGGCTCTAAGAGTCATTAAGGAAATTGTTGGTCGATCTGTAACTAATTAGACTGTGTTAAGTTCCTTTAAATAATTCATAAGTTGTACTTATATGAAGATAACTGAGGTCTGTCAAAGTGACCTGCTGGTTGGGAGGGAAATATGGCTGGTAGGTAAACAAACGTAGACCTGACTCATCAGAGCCTAGGGATACCTGTATAATGGACGCAGCTTTGTTCTCTTAATATTGTTAGATTACTAAGGGAAGAACAAGGTCAACAATAGTTTGATTAAAGTGTACAGTTTGCCAAAAGGTCATTTATTCAACGGAACCTAGACAGGCAAGCTAAAAGGCGAACTCCCTATAGAGTTCAGAGTTAGTCAGTAGTCTTCGCAGCCTTTGTATAGTGTAGCTAGAGGAGTGCATGTACTCCGACTAACGAGGAGTCCTCCTGGGCTTATATAGGATTATATAGGCGACCAGCCTGTGTGCGCACACACAGACCGGAAGCATATAGCGACCTCTGTCCATACCCCAAGCCTGGAACAGGTGCTGCCACCTGCCACAGGGTTCGAACAGAGCTCGCAACACAACACCCAAATAACCATTAGTAAACCCCAGCCCCTACACCCGTAATTTAAAAAGACTGTTTATGTATACCTTAGCGCTGTCTGCTGTGATTCCCTTCCCATTACATCTGGGTACCCCAGGGTTCAATTCTTGGCCCAGTGCTGTTCATATTGTGATAGGTCAGCTGCTCGTGAAATAAGGAGGAAATCATCCGCTCAAGTGTGGTTCAAGGTTTATTCAGAGGCGCACATCCAAGCCTCTCATCTGGAACATCTAGTCTTGAAATGATCTATATTCATCAACTATCACATGTAATTAGTCAGTCACACAGAAGTGCTGGCGTGATCACTAGCCTCAGGTTGTGAGTTCAGCTTCACTGCGTCTGCTGCTTATAACGACTCATTGGTGTGGTGTGATGTCACATTTCACCTGTGCATCCCCAACAGACCCCCTCTAAGACCCCCTCCAACAGACCCCCGCCTCTGTGCCTGTTAGACTATATTTCATAAACAATCCCCACCCCCCCCACAATAGTAAATAATTGCAGCATGTGTTTTATGTAAGTCACCATGGTCAAAAAGTGGCATACTCCTTACTTCAGCAGGGTGTAATGTTAATATATTATCAGTTCAGCTCTGTATCAATACTGATGAGACAAATGTCACCACATTTGCGGCCATTAAAGCTTTAATCACAGGGGCACTGAGTCTTCACTAGAAAACCTGGATCTCTATCTCCTTGGCAACTCTTTCTACATTGACATCATCAATCATTTTATGGCACCAATTGTTAACTCTTTTGATGGAAATATTCAATTATCAAGAAAACGCTAACACTTATTCATCATGTCAACAGATATGGGACACCCTAGAGGATGCTATGTATATATATTCAAACAAAATGAACCCAATAAACATAGACGTAGAAATGTGACCTTTGCCCTATATTTCAGGTCCTTCCCACCATGCAGTCGCCAGCAAGCAACGTCAATGAAGGGGAGTACCTGAACACCCCGGTGGAGGAGCCATATGAGGATGTTAAAGTGACAGGAAATGACTACGAATACATTGATGTGGATGTGGTGGTACCTAAGGACGGCCACCACTATGAACATCTGCAACACATGCCATCAGGGAGGACAAACCCTGATCTAGACAGCAGCAGTAGTAGACCCACAACAAGCCCTGAAGCAGACAGACACGGGAGGAGCCCCCAGCAGTCAGACGCCGGTGCACACAAGGCCTGCTGCAGAAGCCCCCCCTGCTGGGGCTGGGCTGTACTGATCACCGTGTTAATCATTGCTGCTGTACTGGTGGCACTGCTGGTCTTGTTTTTGTCATGTGAGTAGTTAAGTATCGTTGACATGAAAGTTTTTGGATTTTTGCTCCTTCAGCTACCAGAAATTACCTTGGGACACATTCGTTATTTTTCTGCACACTGCTAGCCAACCCTACATAAGCTGCTTAATACTGTATACCAAGCATAGATGAGCTACATTCACATGACTACTATCAAAGCCACCTGGTGGCCAAAATTCAGAATTGCTGAATTCTCCTATTTTGACTAGATTCCTAGTACTAAATGGACTACTTTACTGAGGTCATGCATTGCCATTTATTTCTAGTCTTAATACCTCTATGTGCCTTGTTTGTTAGCTGTGGCAGTGCCCAAAGGATCCTATGGTTAAGGCAAACGAAATAGTTTTGAAAACTTTGTAACTTTCCCAATTCACTGTTAACCCCTATTAACAAGAAAAATGTAGCTTGGACCAAGGTTGGGTTTGCTAGAATATAATTGATGTAGGCCTATATATTTAAATTATATACCCAGCTAACAAAATAAAACAATAAAAATGTATTTGGACTTGATGGGAGTCGAACCCATAGTAGAAAACATAGCCACGTCAGTTGCTCTGCTGTCTAATCCATTCAGCTATGGAGTCTTGTCTAGTGGATTGATATACTATGAGGCCAAGAGTAAGTATTGGTTCACTCTCCCCCCAGAGGTTTAGCTCCCCCAAACCAAGATTTCGGACATACCAGCAACCAGTCCTAGCAGACTGGTAGTTCTACCTTCTCCCATACTGTGGCTCCACTGGTATCCCACTAGTGAGGAATAGGCTATTGGGTATAGGCCTACACCTGAGCTCATCTAATGACTCTTAACGGTGATACTGGTGGGTAGATGCCCCCCCCCCTCCCCCAGCCTACCCTTGCCTGCCCCAAACAGCATCCCTGGCCACACACAATATAAATAGTTTTGACCTGACCACGCACGGCTCCTCGTCGTACACCACGCTTCAGGTTTGTGAAGGGCAGGGAGTAGCGTGTGTGGGGCGCTAGCAGCTCGACCGTTAGACACCTGAGACGTTACCCCAGGTACACAAGCCACAGGCTACCTCAGGTACACAATAAAATATCAGCCAATCAGGAGTCACCTGCTGCTGCAGCAGCAGATGCAGCTGCTATGTTGTGTTTGTTTGGCTGTGCTGTGTACCTGAGGTACAGTAGACTACTAGTGGGCCTAATTGAGTAATTACACTAAGTTACAGAAACCACAACTCAAGTTTTCATTCTGTACCTCAGGTACACAGTGGGCATCCTAGCTACTGTACCTCAGGTAGACAGTGGTTGTACTGTACCTCAGGTACACAGTGTCCTACTGTACCGCAGGTACACAGTGATAATCCTATGCGTACCTGAGGTACGCAAGGTGACCACTGTGTACCTGAGGTACACATCCCTACTGTACCCCAGGTACACAGCAGCCAACCAAACCCAACCACTCACACATGCATCTGCTGCAGCAGCAGGTCGATTCTGATTGGCTGATTATTTCCTGTGTACCTGAGGTAGACTGTGGCTTGTGTACCTGAGGTAACGTTTCAGGCGTCTAACGGTCGAGCTGCGGGGCACTATATTGCGACGACGAAGATATGACGTCACTAGTGTATCTTGCTCTGGGCCGCTAGTGGTGACAATAATAATCCGCCTAAGAAAGCGTTACCCAATAGGGATAGAAAATACACCCAGAAAGAGTAATAGGTCCATATAGGCCTGCTACGATATTCCCAGTAGCCATAGATCCACGAATTTGTTGCAAACATATTCCAGAAGATTCCCTTTATTTTCAACACCACAATCTTTCTTGGTGACGTCACAGTGCCCCATGCGGCGTCCACATTTGTTAATGTGTATTTAACCCGCCCCCCTCCTACACCTTCAGAAAGTCTGGCTATTACATATCCATGATGTGAAAAGTAGTCTTTCCCCTTTGATTGTACAGTTAAGAAATATTCGCTAAGGTGGCCTTACCATAGAAATCCTAATGCCACTAGCATTTTTCTTCAAATGTTGTATGAAGTGATAGCTATTACAGGTCCAAAACTATCATTATTTCTTTCGAAATACAAATAAATATTGGAATGGCTGTATTCTAAGAAAGATTTCCTTTCATTAAACGGCTAGAAATGAAAGAATAAACACAAATGCCAACTACATTGATACCGCTCTGATGTATTATACTTGTGGGGGCTGGGGCGCATCCCACTCAGCCTGCGGCTTTGTGGGATACTGCCCCAGCCCCCACTCCTGAAATACATCAAAGACTGTATCAATGGGCGTTGGCATTTGTCTATGTAGCCCATGTATAAAGGTTCTACCTATTTCAGCCACCGTGAGCCCTGCCAGCCTGCCTGCTACAAGTAACATGACGACACTTACCAGATACTCTACCGCAACTCTGACTATGACAATGGCCGACGGATACTCTACTATCACCCTTCCAACAAGTACTACCATCCTGACAACTACACCTAGCCCAAGTAGGTTCTCCCTCTATTATTTAACCATCCTAATGAATAGACTTGGAAGTTTGCCTTCATGCGTGTTAATCAATTGGCGGGCGAGATGACTGCAGAGCCCCAGAGTGTGAGAAGTAAAATGTAATGCATCTTGAAATGAATAAGTGACTATTGAAAACAAATTTTATTTGTGAACTGTTAAAAGAAAATCTATAACACATTAAGACTCGGTTTTATTATTCAGAATAAAGACTTTTCTCAAATTGTGAAGACAACACACTACACCCCCTCCTGTCCTCAGTTCATTTCCTCTCATTATAATGTTCAGTTGATGAAATTCCTGGCATTACAAAGACATGTCAAGCATCTATGTCGTGCATTGTACAATCTGTAGCGCCATGCCAACAGTTGGGTAACCATTGAAATATATGTCATGTAAGGGATCCCTATTCTGGTACCTTAGCTCATACCACCTTACCTATGTGCATAGCTTTGGAGATGACTTTGCATATGAATTATAATATATATGCTCTGCATCTAATCCTGCGGGTGTATTCTCTATCTCAGCTGTAAAGAACTGCCAGGAAGCATATGATAATGGTGGTAAAACATCAGGGGTCTACACCATCAGCCCAGGGGACACCAAAATACAAGTCTACTGTGAGCAGGAACTGCAGGGAGGTGGCTGGACAGTGAGTTATACTATATACACATAGACATGTACTGTGAGCAGGAACTGCAGGGGGCGGCTGGACGGTGAGTTATACTATACACATAGACATGTACTGTAAGCAGGAACTGCAGGGAGGTGGCTGGATGGTGAGTTATACTATATACACATAGACATGTACTGTGAGCAGGAACTGCAGGGAGGTGGCTGGATGGTGAGTTATACTATATACACATAGACATGTACTGTGAGCAGGAACTGCAGGGGGTGGCTGGATGGTGAGTTATACTATATACACATAGACATGTACTGTGAGCAGGAACTGCAGGGGGTGGCTGGACGGTGAGTTATACTATACACATAGACATGTACTGTGAGCAGGAACTGCAGGAGGTGGCTGGACGGTGAGTTATACTATACACATAGACATGTACTGTGCGCAGGAACTGCAGGGGGTGGCTGGACAGTGAGTAATGTTATACACACATTGACATGTATAATGAGCAAGATATTCAAGGGGTGGCTGGAATGTGATTTATACTATATACACACACATAGACATATACTGTGAGTAGGAACTGAAGGGGGGCAGCTGGACAGTGAGTTATACTATACACACAGAGACATGTATAGTGAGCAGGAACTCTCTTTTTTAGATGTAGCAAACATACTTAAATTATATTGTGTTCTAAACTGAATCCCTACAAGCAGGTGTAAATGAAACAGAATTTGTATTTTTCCTGGACAAAGACATGTATTTTTGCCTGAATGCCTTTTGAAATCCTTAAACTGTGCATTCATGTACAAATACACCATTGACATGAAGTAGGGCTTTACTAGGACGACAAATGTGCAAAACATTAAAAAAAGAACCCCTCATTTCGCAGCTACCTGTGTCGCCCTAGTTGAGTCCGGGCTCATGTCCTCCCAGCTTTAATAATCTAGCGATCCCTACAAAAACCTTTCCTCACACATTTCAGGTGTTCCAGCGCCGGATGGATGGAACGGTAGACTTTAGGCGTACCTGGTCTGACTATAAAAGAGGTTTTGGTGGCGTAGACACAGAATATTGGCTTGGCAACGATATTATACACCTGATGACTGTAAACCAGGATCAACAACTTAAAGTGAGTACATCTACCAATCATCCCTCTTACATATTCATATTTCTTATAAATAGGCCACCCAGCTAACAGGAATACGTTATTTTACGTCAAAATAATGTTTTAAAATCACGTTTTGCCATAATGAGGAGCCTTAGAGAAATGTTATATAACGTTATAAAATGTTGTATAACATCTTTTGTTTACTGGGCAGGATGTTCAGATAGATCATACTTACATTGCTATAGACATTGCTTACTTTTATTCTCTCTGGTTTTGCTTATAGTTGTGTGTAATTGTGTGATTTTAGCCCAAAGGCAGAGTTTGGCATGCCTGAATTAAATTAGAAATATGCTACTGTCAGAGCGTGGTAACCAAATTAAAGTAGGATAGAAAAATTGAGGTTTAATTAACTTCATTTCAGATTGAGCTTGAGCACGGGGGGTTGACAGCTTATGCGGATTACAATGAGTTCTGGATAGCGGATGAGAACGGAAAATATCAACTCCATGTTGGCCGCTTTTCCAATGGCCAGAATAACCCTGGTAAGTAACAGCCTTACTACTGATTCCCATCCTCTGAAATTACTTCACATGAACGTTAACCAAACTGATCAGTAAACAGATTATTATAGTAGCCAGTATTCCTTGAAATTAAAGAGTGATTATAGTTTCTTACTAGTCATTACAACTTTCTCTATTCAAAGCGTATTAGATATTCAAAACCCATATAGCCATACACGTATGTAAGATCTATGGAGGTGAATATTTAAATAAAATCAAAAGTACTACTGTGGTTATTGAGTCAGTAGCACCCTCAGCATGGGAGAGGGGAAGCTATTCAGTTCATTTCTTTATACACCCAAGATGTGAATATTACACACCTTGATTCAATTGGAAAATTTATTTGGGTTCCTTTGTTCTCATAAACATCACACAACCACATGTTTTTTCAAAAGGCCACCTACAAAATATATTGAACTTTGAAATTAGGTTTGGCTTCTCCGATTTCTTTAACCCTGGAAAAGGCCAGTTTTTCAGAGTGAAAAAGCATCCCCTTACCAAGGGGGGGGGGGGGAAATCATACCAATTTTGTAAATTGAGGCCTGTCCACTCTGACACAATTAATCATTTTCCAATGCATTCTGCAGATACCCATTAGTGAAACCAGGAAACCTGAAAAAGACTTCTTCAGGCATAAGTCAATCAATATCCGGTTACCTCTCCATTATGACATTCATCCATTGTGATAAGGCTTGGTTACCAATCCCAACCACAACTTTGTTGTGTTGTCATGTGCATGGAATCATTAAAGGGCACTGTTGGGAACACAACATCAAATTTATGAGGTTTTTCTAAAATGGTATCACACTTACCTGTTGATCATGTCCCTTATGTCCTGTTTGATGTTTTCAGGAGATTCTCTTGATTATCACAACAACATGTACTTCACCACCACGGATCGTGACAACGATAGGTGGTCAGGTGGTAATGAGGCAGTGAGATATAAAGGTGCCTGGTGGCACAATAGTGGCTTACACTCCAACCTGAATGCCCTCTATGGTGACACATGGTATTTCTGGAATACTTGGTCAGGTCATAACACATACCTGACAGCGTCCAGGATGATGATAAAGACCAAGTAACACCACCACATGTACAACAACTATAACAACATGTACACCAACAAACCAGACTGTACAACACTGTCTGCTATATATGAGTAAAATTACAAAACCCATACATAAAAAGGGTTCGATATAATAACATATGATTACATAGAATCAAAGAAGAGATTGGTAGGCTACTTGTTCACTAATATTTTACTAAATTGCTAACATTTTTGATTACGATACCTTCATTCCATGATGAAACTGTAATCCAAGTTGCATATCTTAAAACACCAATCCATTCAAATAAAATGTTGCAACATTCACTGTATGCCTTGTTTTCATTTGTCATTTTATTTGATGAGAAGTAACCCCCACTGATAGTTCTGAGTTTTGGTACCAGGGGGCACCAAATGGGTAGCCAGTCTGTGTGGGCGCTGTCAGCCAGATTCATCACATATTTACAAAGGTCTAGGTCATAGGTCAAAGGTGAAGGCCACAGGGTTAAACTATAAAAAAGGTTAGAACCATGATTGTTTCCTTCAAGATCTATCATAACTGCTATAAACAACAACCCTAGTGTCCTTAGCTGTATATCCATATGAGGCCAAAGGTCCTTAAATCTCTTTGGGACTATGGCTGTGTCTCATGAGATTGTAACAATTGGATAGTCTTCGACTGGGTGACGTCTTTGACCGGCAATAATAAACTATTTAGAAGGAAATGCAGGGGGGGGGAGTTAATATATATTACAACACTATATATTACAAATTTTCCAGCATTTCCGTGTACATAGCCCCCCATTTCAGCTGTTTTAATCTTGCCAGTCAAAGACGTCACCCGGTCAAATACGTCACCCAGTCAAAGACTATCCAATTGTTACATAGTCGTGAGACTGAGCCCTATGTTCTGTGACCTAACCAAGCTACTGCGCGAGGAACTTGATGACAGATCTACATTACACTATATATGTAAAGGCAAGCTCTGGTGGCCAAAACCAATGTCTTTCCTGTTTTAAATATGAAATATGAAATTTAGAAACTCATGAGGATGACGTAAATATGAAACTCCCAACGTGAAGATGCAACAAGTCTCAAGTCAAACCTGAGTTCTGTGTTTCAGGTGTTAATTTATGATTTGACATCCTGCTCAAACCAATCGGTCATGGCACCCCCTGCTTAGTCATTTTATGGCCCTAAAAAAGGGGACCAGAAGAGATCTGTCTCTATAAATTATATAGCTTTATATGAATTAGGCATAGTTTATGATTTAGAAAGTTGGATCCTGATTTGATGGTGTGGAAGGATACCAAGGGCAATCTTACTTGGTGTATTTTTTTTCGCAAATTATAACCATATAATGAAAGGGGTCAGAAGTTGTATTGTGTTGTTGCCATATTTGTGTACAGTTTATTTAAGAGCTTTCATTTGGTATATGATAAGTAGTATATAAGCCAAAATTGAATCTTAAGCGATATTTTTGATACTTCTTTGTTGAGTTAAATGAAGGTTGATTAAAATAAGATAATTAACATCTAATTCAGATATTGCCATACTATACAACCATAAATGCTGTGGTCATCATCTTGGGAGGCCTATGTTAATAAGGGATTAACACATATATATTGGGCTAGTTGTATTCACCTTGTCATGTGGCCGCTGCCAGTCACTAAGGCCAAATAAAAAAAGGTTTGTTTCAGGTAACATGGGATGAAAACCTAGGGTCTGTAGGTCAGATTTATATTTTTTAACTTTTTTCTTTTTTTACAGCCCCTCTACGATACTAAAAAAGTGTAAAAGAGGGGGGAATTGTAAACCTAAAATTGACCCAAAAAAGTGTAAAAATATAAAGAATTCTTCAAAATGGCATACAAAAAAGGGTCAGCCCTGTTTTGATAGGGTCGGTCGGGTGACCTGAAACAAACCTTTGTTTTTGGCCTAAGGGATTATGTTGTAGTGTGCGCTCTATACACCAGGGGGCCCCTCCTGTCGTTGGTACAGCCCACGTTGGTCCCCGCACAGTTGGTTTTTGAAACTTACTTGTCTGTTTGACTCTTACTTGTATGTGAACTTGTATGTTCTTTGTTTAGTAAAAAAAAAAGGGGGGCAGGTTTAGCCAACCATACGCATAAGCACCATTATGTATATCTTGTGTTCTAATTATATCTATGCCGCTTATTGTTATTATGAATGTTAGCTACAATATATCAGAATACATGGCGGCTGAACAGGGAGCAGTCGAAAGGCCATATGTTATACGAACCTGTATTGTTGAGGTATAGAATATTTTTAATGTATTCATAACAAGCGTTTTACTGTTTTGTTCAATACGCCGCAGTGATTGAGTCTCTGTCAGTATTGTAAGTTTGAGCGTGTTATCATGTTATATATCTATAATCTGTGATACTCAAGCAAGTTGTAGTTAATTCGGAAACTGGATTATTCAGTATGTTTTCAGCATAAAAATGCACAGGAAGGATATGTCTCTAATGTTTAAAATGATATAGTTTTTAAAATATTATGTTATTAGATGAAAAAAATACAAGATTCAAATACATTTGACATCTTGTTTATATTAATGAACACTGCAGTTAATCTCAAATTAATGTAAAATCATAAGTGCTTGAGCTGTCCAACCATTTACATTCATTTAAACAGGGCAGCTCCCAATATGCAGTCCGTCTTAAAACATGATACATAGAATGATACATCATGTAAATTACCATTCGAATGATGTCTTCTTAGTAAATACTTGTTATATAGTCACTATATTTACACAAGGATTGGTCATCATGGTATTTATGAATATCATAATATAATAAGATACTGTAGCGGGCATGTATCGCTCGGGGAAGCCCGAGCGCGCGTGGAGAGCGCATTGCCCGCCTGTGGTAGCTCAAGTACCGTAGCAGAGCAGTGAGAAGCAGCTGGCCCTGTGGTGTAGCGGTAGCATTCTCAACTCCGGAGCAGAGGGGCCGGGGTTCGATTCCTCGTGGGGCTCGAAGTTTTCACTGACCTGTTACACTGTTGCCGGTGACCAGGATTCAAAACCTGGGTTGGGTGCTTGAGCTTGTTCAGCTTCTGCTAGGTAGGTCTTCGTGGCCTCGTGGTACCTAGCAAAAGTCTGAAGGGGAGTAATGTAGCGGGCACGTATCGCTCGGGGAAGCCCGAGCGTGCGTGGAGAGCGCATTGCCCGCCTGTGGTAGCTCAAGTACCGTAGCAGAGCAGTGAGAAGCAGCTGGCCCTGTGGTGTAGCGGTAGCATTCTCAACTCCGGAGCGGAGGGGCCGGGGTTCGATTCCCCGTGGGGCTCGACGGTTTCACTGACCTGTTACAATACTGTAGGGGTACTTGTACTATTCTTTATACAGGTTTCCGGGTAAACACCTCTTTTACTCAGCTTTCTGCCTGGAATTAGTGCACACAGTATCCCGGAGAGGACTCACGTTCCCGTGTGCCACTATTAAGCGGGAAAGCCGACCTTTTCACCTGTACACGTGACCCGCCGGTACATGACAGGTAAGGTATATATGACGCCTGTGTTACCTGAGTTCTCCAGTCAGTGCAGGCCTGACTGACGGTACACTACACTTGTCCAGTTATGCGGACACGAGTATATGACTTGATGTACCGAGTCCTCTGGTAAGCTTCACACCATCACTCATCTTATATATTTACATTGTTGTGCTATTCATGATATGTCTGTAAATGATAATATCTACGTTACATATATGTGATATATTACAAGTCGTGTTATGATATGCCAGAATTGTATAGTTCTTTTGAAAAACTTTGTCAAGACAGGGGCCCTAGTGGAGGCAATGTACATGGTACACAGATCCAAAGCCCTTTGGACAATAGGCCCCATAACAATTGGCACTAAGCCTGAGTGCGGCAGTGTTTATCAACCTTGTGGAAGTTCGGCGCCATGGGCAATGTGACCCATCTATTATAGTCCGGCAGTGCCTGACCCTTGTATGAGAGTGCTAATGGCGACATTGGCTGACGCCCATATTTGACTGGGTGATGAAGTGAGTGGATGTCTTCCTGTCCTCCTCATCTAGGGTGCAGCCGTCTGTGCTGGGGCAGCATCTGGAGGGAAACAACAACAACCTTCAGTTTGTAACAGTATTTCATTGTAATTGTATCAATAGTTACAACTACATATGGCCTTGTCTTACCAAATTGATAAGTCTATGACCCAGTGCAATCTATGACTGGATGTAATCTATGACTGGCGAGCATGAATATTTTTTATTGAACTGAAATTAATGTCACAAAGTTTTAAAACATTGATGATTTTTTTCCTGCCATTTCTATGTACATCTGCCCCAAAAAGGCCTTTTTCTTTCATACCGATCATAGATTGCACCCAGTCATAGATTGCACCTGGTCATGGATTGTATCTTGTCATAGATTGCACTTGGTCATGGATTATATCCAGTCATAGATGGCATCCAGTCAGGTATACATACAAATTGTATTTGGGTCATATGTACTTTATTTTCTGCTAAACAGAATTAACTCGAGAAATAACAAAAGGACATTAGAACAACTGCAGATTGCACTATAGCCCAAAGTCAACGGCAGCAGGAACACATCATAATCTGTGTTAAGGATACAAACTACCCTCCTCTTTCCAGGGAGAAAATACACATTGAATGATTTATAATATGATGGTTTCTTGTTGGAGCATTGATTATATTACACCATTATGACCGTAAATGATGCCCCTTTCAACTTCCTCGGGTTTTAATGGCCGTTGCTAAGGAAGGAATGTAAATTGAACAAAAACCTCTTTTAGGTCATTATTTTTTTAACAGTCCTATGGGATGGAATATCATCAAAATTAACAGTTTTGATGATTTGAAACTAATCTGGACATGATTTCGCAGGGAACTGTCTATTAGTTAATGGATATTCCTATTATTAAGGTCTACGGAGCAGTTTAAAGAAAGAAAATTGGAAAAATATGGTGATTTTTCGATTTTGTAGATTTTCCCCCAACTTTTTAACTTTGGATAGCTCTGTAGACCTTAATAATAGGATTATACATTAACAAAAAGACGATTCCCTGCTAAATTATGTGTAGATTACATTAAAATCCTCAGAAATGTTAATTTTGATGATCTTTTATCCAAAAGGGCTGTTTGAAAAAGAATTACTCAAAAAAGAACGTTTTTGTTCCATCCGCATTCCATCCCTATCAACGGTCATTCTAATCCAAGGCATTTGAAAGGGGCATGGTATACAGTCATAATGGTGTATAATAAGTTATGCTCAGACAAAAACTCATCAAATCATAAGCCATTTGATGTGTATTTTCTGCCCGGAAAGAGGAGGGTAGTGAGTATCCTTAATGGTATCGCTGCCACGCCCATTTCGCTGCTGTGTCGCCTGGATCCAAATGTGGAACATATCGCAAAGTAAGTTTGGTAGGCGGCAATACCAATCTAACACAAAATCTTTCCATTGCCATGGCATTAGGGGTGAAATGTACACATAAACACTTACCACAAGTAGTACCATCTCCTACGTAGCCATCTCCACACACACAGCCAAATGAGCCTGCTGTGTTGAGGCATTGGGCATTGGTGTCACAGTTATGGACGGTAAGGGTACACTCATCATCATCTGTAGGGAACAAGGGGATTAATACAGTTAGTAAGAAAAATGTCTCAGAATCCACAAAGGGCCCCATGACTATTGGCACTGCAGAAAATCAGCCCCATGATGAATGCCACCCTGATGTTAGGCCTCCCGGACTATTGGCCATTTCCCTAAAGTCCGGGCATGGTCCATAGACTACTAACACCTGGATATAGTCTATACTAACGTCCCAGTATAGGCCATGCTAATGTCCTAGTATAGGCCATACTAACGTCCGAGTATAGGCCATACTAACATCTGAGTATAGGCCATACTAACGTCCGAGTATAGGCCATACTAACATCTGAGTATAGGCCATACTAACTTCCGAGTATAGGCCATACTAACGTCTGAGTATAGGCCATACTAACTTCCGAGTATAGGCCATACTAATGTCCGAGTACAGGCCATACTAACGTCTGAGTATAGGCCATACTAACGTCTGAGTATAGGCCATACTAACGTCTGAGTATAGGCCATACTAACGTCCGAGTATAGGCCATACTAACGTCCGAGTATAGGCCATACTAACGTCTGAGTATAGGCCATACTAACTTCCGAGTATAGGCCATACTAACGTCCCAGTATAGGCCATACTAACGTCCGAGTATAGGCCATACTAATGTCCGAGTATAGGCCATACTAACGTCCGAGTATAGGCCATACTAACGTCCGAGTATAGGCCATACTAACGTCCGAGTATAGGCCATACTAACGTCCGAGTATAGGCCATACTAACTTCCGAGTAGGAGACAAAGGGATTAATACAGTGAGCAGCAATAATGTCTCAGAAACAGAATATCTTGTTCCGTCAAAGGGTTCCGTCATACTTTCTGGTTCCATTTCCGGTTCCTCTCAGTCCTCTGGAAACATCAGTGTTCTATAATTGGTTAGTGATTAACACTGCTAGAAAAGAATAGCTTATCAGGAAATCTGATACAAAATCCTATATAGATCCTGATGGCACTCACCTATACAAGGCGCTGTACCAGTAAGGACCCATGTACCAGCAGTACAACTATAGGAGTAGTCAGCACTAAAACCAAGTAGAATAATGTATTATAGTACTCACCTGTACAAGGCGCAGTGCCAGTAAGTACCCATGTACCAGCAGTACAAGTATAGGAGTAGTCTGCATTTCCACCCGCACTAAAACCAAAACTGCAGGTGTACGTTAAGATGCTGGTATCTGCTGTTGAACCCTCAGGGATATTAGCATTGGCATCTTGGGGAGAGAGTCCACAATGTTGTACTGTAATTGTAAAGATAGTATAAAATGAGTAACATGTTGATCCAGTTATACTCATGTGCCTTAGAACAGCAGAAAAAAAGTTTCCTTTCATGCAGAGAGGCTCTGGATTGGTCTATGGGTAAATCTTAAAATCAATGAACATAGCCTAGGTGTAAAAATAATGTAATTTGAAAGACAGGGATGCTTGATATCAGATGCATGGACAATTATTAGTGCTAATCAACTTTTTCAAAGAGTATTATTTGTATCTGTGATATATTTTTGTCTCAAAGAGATATTGATATTTCAAAAAAGGTTTGGTGTTAAGTTATCTAACATACTTTCAAGCACAATGAAACAAAGGTAACATAGATTTGGCGTTTAATCAGGGTAATATATATTAACACAAACACTCACCACAAGAAGTACCTTCTCCTACAAAGCCATCCATACACACACATTGATAAGACCCTGGTGTGTTGAGGCAATGGGCATTGGTGTCACAGGTATGGGTGGTAAGGGTACACTCATCATCATCTGTAGGGAACAAAAAGCTCAACATAGTATTCAGGAATAAAGTCCCACAACCATAAGAAATACGAAACGGGATATTTTCTTACTATAATGCCTATGCTCATGAATATGAATCAGTCTACCAAAGCAACATAGGTGATGAACAGATTATGTCCGTACATTACAGTACATATTATACCAGATATACATAGATGCTGGTGTGATTTGATGTAAAATGTTGCTAACATGTCTTAGTGGGTATAAACAAATAAAAATGGTGCTTATATGATACAACAGAACAGCAGTGTAATATTATGTGTGTCAGACTGCCCTTGTATAGTGAGAGTGTGTGTATATTCTGCACAAGCATGATGCAGTGATTCTATTTTGTGAGACCTTGAGCTGAAGCTGATTCCTTGTAAGTCCAAAATCGCCAGTTTCATAACCTTTTGAATGAGTACTAGTGGTAATTGAACCTTCCTTATGTGACCTGATTGGAGGAGTGGTTAGGAGACTGGCTTGCCAATACATTGATGTATCATGAGCTCCATTATTTCTTAAGGGACTGGTCTTAGGGACATCTATTGTTCTTTGGTTTTGGGTAATGCATCCTTGTAAGAATTCCTAACTATGTAGATGTTTTTGAACATGAGGGACCTAGTAGTCAAACCAGCCCACTCACCTGTGCAAGGCGCTGTACCAGTAAGTACCCATGTACCAGTAGTACAAGTATAGGAGTAGTCAGCACTAAAACCAGGCCTACACGTGTAAGCTATGCTGCTGGTATCAGCTGTTGCAGCCTCAGGGGCATCAGCATTGGCATCTTGGGGAGGAATTCCACATTGCTGTGCTGCAGTTGTGTAGATGATGTGAAATGAGTTAAATGACATTATTACATTTAAATTATACAAAGCAATACTCACTTTACTCATGTGTACTCTACCTATATTAGTATATAGTGCAGGAAAGTGCCGTAGTGTCATGAGGGCCCTAACCTATGTCTATGTCTTGTTAGCACAATGATAGTAGGCATGGGCCATGTAAATAACATTGGATAGAAATAAATGTGAATTAAGGAAGACAATAAATCAACAGTTGCTATGCACATCATTAGTGGTAACCACTTTTTGAAATGTAGGCATATAGAACAAGACACTATAATAGTATCTGGGATGTAATTTTATCTTAAAGAGATATAGATAAATCAGCTCTTAAAGTATAAAGCTACAAAAACACTGGTCACTATGATGAAAAGAAAAAAACGAATAAAAGGGCAACATATTCTGACAGCAACACTTACTGCAAGAAGTGCCGTCTCCTACAAAGCCATCGATACACACACATTGATAAGACCCCGGTGTGTTGAGGCATTGGGCATTAGTGTCACAGTTATGGGTGGTGAGGGTACACTCATCATCATCTGTTATAAAGAAAAAGGCTTAGTACAGTTAACAGGAATCAGTGGAAACAAATGAAAAATGTATAAATTGAGGATGAATTGCTTCACCAGCCCTCTACACAGAGAACGGCACGAGGCAATGTCTCATATACCGCTTGCGATAACTTGTGGCCCTGACATTTTGGATGTATGGACCGCAATTTCCAAGTGGTAACAATTTGGAAATATACGTATATAAAGGATTTGAAAAATATAAGTTCTTAAATAGGTACCCACAACAGGTATTATTTACCTGGGTGTTAAGTATATCTTTCTATAATAACTTGATTGGTGGGGCCATTTCAGTCAAAACTCACTCTGCTGATAAATACATGCATTATAACCCAAATGACCTATATTCTAGTGATATTCTTAACCACATAACCTGTAAATGAACTCCAATATGTACAACTAGCCCCTGTTTTTCCAGTATCCGTACATGTTCCCAAATCTTAAACTCTCTAATAACAGAGATCACTCACCTGTACAAGGTGCTGTGCCAGTAAGTACCCATGTACCAGCAGTACAAGTATAGGAGTAGTCAGCACTAAAACCAGGTAGAATAACGTATTATAGTACTCACCTATACAAGGTGCTGTACCAGTAAGTACCCATGTACCAGCAGTACAAGTATAGGAGTAGTCAGCACTAAAACCAGGTAGAATAATGTATTATAGTACTCACCTATACAAGGTGCTGTACCAGCAAGTACCCATGTACCAGCAGTACAAGTATAGGAGTAGTCAGCACTAAAACCAGGTAGAATAATGTATTATAGTACTCACCTATACAAGGTGCTGTACCAGCAAGTACCCATGTACCAGCAGTACAAGTATAGGAGTAGTCAGCACTAAAACCAGGTAGAATAATGTATTATAGTACTCACCTATACAAGGTGCTGTACCAGCAAGTACCCATGTACCAGCAGTACAAGTATAGGAGTAGTCAGCACTAAAACCAGGTAGAATAATGTTTTATAGTACTCACCTGTACAAGGTGCTGTACCAGTAAGTACCCATGTACCAGCAGTACAAGTATAGGAGTAGTCAGCACTACCACCCGCACTAAAACCAGAACTGCAGTTGTACGTCAGGGTACTGGCATCAGCTGTTGCAGCCTCAGGGGCGTTAGCATTGGCATCTTGGGGAGGAATTCCACATTGTTGTGCTGCAATAATACATAGTATAATCATATATCTGAATACAAGACTGTACATATGGATCCAGATGTTTTACTAATGTGTTATGGATAATGTAACCATATATGTGGCCTGCTTTAATAACAGAACCATTAAATTTGCCAAAAGTAGTGTATAGATCTTATGGGATTCCGACATGGACGTGGGACAAAAAAGTTGTATATTGAAATAATGTACATGTATGTATATTGATTTCAATCCTGACATAAGGTGGCCTTTTCACTAAAACACAGTTCTAATATTTATGGTAAATGTGCATTTAGTAAAATGCTTGTAGAGAGGGACTTTGTATCAGAAGTTATCACACAATATGACATTTCACCTTTCCACTGAAGTTTACATTTAGTACAGTATGTAGTCAGTTAACCTACCCTCATATATGCAACTAATGCGCTATATGTATACATAAGGTTTCAATCATACTCCTAACTTTATTTTGAATCCGTTGGCAATTGAGAAGATTGGTTAAGTGAGAATGACCATGAAGACATGAACTTTTGATATATGACGTTACAAAAAACACTTACTACAAGAAGTGCCATCTCCTACAAAGCCATCCATACACACACATCTAAAAGACCCTGGTGTGTTGAGGCAATGGGCATTGGTGTCACAGTTATGGGTGGTGAGGGTACACTCATCATCATCTGTATGGAACAAGGAGATTAATACAGTAAGCATCTCTGAATCTATAGACAAATGGCACGTGATGCGAATTGTTGTTATTCTTAGTAATGAACAGTTTAGTACCTAAATTTGAATCCCTTTCAATCAATGCCTGATAGTATTTAACAATAAACTATTTCTTATTCATATGTATTGCTTTTTAGGAAAGGAGATTTAATGTTTATGGCATAATGTAATGCATTGAAATTAGTTACAACACATTGGTGTAGGTAATTGTAAGAGGATACCATTATTATACTGTTGATCTTACTTTATCTAATTTTGAAGAACACACCCACCCACAAAACACAAGTAAATGCATAAAGCTGTGCTCTATACTTGCACAGCAATTAGTAATGTAAATCAAAGTCAAACTATCCACAATATAAAAACAAGTATACAATTCTTAAAGTGAAAGGTCTTGACAAAGAGCAAGTACAATAACTGCTAGTACTCACCTGTACAAGGTGCTGTACCAGTAAGTACCCATGTACCAGCAGTACAAGTATAGGAGTAGTCAGCACTACCACCCACACTAAAACCAGAACGACAGTTGTATGTCAGGGTACTGGCATCAGCTGTTGCAGCCTCAGGGGCATCAGCATTGGCATCTTGGGGAGGAAGTCCACATCTCTGTGCTGCAGTTAGGTAGATAGATGAAAACAACTTTTTATTATCATGATTTATTATGTGTAAATCTGGTAAATGCATCTCAAAAATGAACAGAATAGCCTGACTTTGTGCAAAAATCTGACCCTGCATAATAAGACCTGGAGCTGGCAAAGTGACATATCTTTATCATACATCAGGACATTATCATATTGATGTAAAGCAGTAAGCTGAATGTGATATCAAGAGATATGATTTGATAAATAGTAATTAATGAAGATTTGTATTTTAGAAAAGAGTGGAAAATAAAGGTTTCTGGAACGATTATAAGTAATCAGTTATCAATATAAAGGTCTCTAGTGCAATTATAGGATGTCTATTATGTCTTTAATATAAGTATGTCTATATCAACTTTTGAATAGAGATCTATAGAGATACTGGCAGCTACAATGGAAAGATGTATATCTACAGTGCTGGTGTGTCATTTCGGGGGGATGTCTTTTAACGTCAATACTTACTGCAAGAAGTGCCGTCTCCTACAAAGCCATCCATACACACACATTGATAAGACCCCGGTGTGTTGAGGCAATGGGCATTGGTGTCACAGGTATGGGTGGTAAGGGTACACTCATCATCGTCTATAGGGAACAAAGAGAGTAATACAGTTAGCGGGAATATTGTATCTGAATCAATGGAAACATATATATAAAGCCTGTCCTTATAAAGATGACTCAGTCTACTAAAGGTGTCAAGGTGCCATGCAGGTGATAGATATGGGTTCTGTCAAGGGTTCAAAATTCTCATAATCAGACAGTGAAAACTGTTGATCAGCCCCATTACACATTTGGTGCTACTGTTTAGATCCCCTCAATGTTCAGAATTTTGTCACAGGCCCCTCTAGCGACGCTGTGGCCAAACACCTAGGTAATTATAATTAACATATGTCATACCAAACACTATTTGTTTATGTATTTAACTAATTACATATAACTGTTTAGATGTTTTACCTTGAAAATGAAGGTCCCTGATATGATTCTGAAAATGAAAGGTTGTGACAGAGAGCAGGTATAAGATAGTACTCACCTGTACAAGGCGCTGTACCAGTAAGTACCCATGTACCAGCAGTACAAGTATAGGAGTAGTCAGCACTAAAACCTGACCTACACGTGTACGCTATGCTGCTGGTATCAGCTGTTGCAGCCTCAGGGGTGTCAGCATTGGCATCTTGGGGAGGAAGTCCACATCGCTGTGCTGCAATGGTGTACATGATTTGAAATGAGTTAAATGACATTATTTTGTATACATTTTGCAATACTTGTGTGCTCTACAATAACCAGAGTGGCTTCTAATGTCATATGAAGAACCAGAGTCTCTATGCTATCCAGGGGTAGACACTAACATTTTCATCTGTGGGCCACCCGGGCCCTTGGCTCTAGGAAGTTACGGGCCAACAGCTAGACTCAAGGGCCCATGATAAAAATTATGCTTTATCTAAAGAGAAAAACATAAATATTTCTGGTTGATCGATGATAATTTCTAGCCAATGTAACCCATTCAGGCAGATTCTCCCCTTTCCAACGATATATTACATGATTATAATGGTCATGAAAAATGTTTTTAATATCTTGCAAACATTCCTGCAGGCCACCTGGGCCCATGGGAAGGTTTTTCTGCAGAAAACTGCCGGCCCGGACCCAAAACTACGGGCCATTGGCTCCCGGGCCAGATTTAGTGTCTACCCCTGCTATCAATGGTTAAGCCACATGTAGTGCTGGAACTGTGAAAGTACAATTACTTGCTGCAGGTGAGAAAATAGTGAAGAGTGGAAATTTGAAAAAAAGTGGAGATATTGTTTATTTGTAATCTCTTTCTCAAGAATATGTTATGTTATGTCTCTGACATTATTTGTTTAAAAATTATGTTGGTATTTTCAAAATAAAGCTACAAGGATACTGAAATGGTAAAATTTGAATCAACAGATTAATGTGAACATATTCTGACATAAATGAACACTCACTACAAGAAGCGCCGTCTCCTACAAAGCCATCCATACACACACATTGATAAGACCCAGGTGTGTTGAGGCATTGGGCATTGGTGTCACAGGTATGGGTGGTAAGGGTACACTCATCATCATCTGTTGGAAAAACAGACAGTTTAATATAGTCAACAGGAATAATGTCTAGAATTAGAGAATTTTAAAGGACTGTTTGTTGAAAGGAACTACCAAGGGTTTTTTGTCAATATATTTGTTGGTTTAATCATGTCTCTAAACAGTAAGCCATGAGGGCATGAACCATTGCGTTTTATGGTCCATTATGATTATAGTTCTGTGTACAAATAGAAAATCCACAAAGTCCCACAATTGAATTTATCTAGTTTCACCTTCGGGAGTGGTAATCATTCAACAACAGGGGTTGGGGTTCGTGGGTTTGGAGGGGGGGAACCAAAATATTTGGACCCCTTGAAGGGGGGGATCAAAAATATTGCACCCCTCTTTAGAAAAAAAAACCCAGTGTGTTACTATAGCTCAAATGAGTTGGCCGCGCTCAAATTCAACTTACCTGAGAAAATCCACTGACCCTCCCCCCCCCTGTAGAGCGAGGCTAAAAAATGACCACTCCCTTATTGGGTCTAACTGGAGGCCTTTGGCCTCTGGCAGGTCGCATCCCTACCATACCCTTGCATGCCTGCGTGACATGACCTACTTGAGCTGACCTACATAGGCTGGCCAGTGACCTGACCTAGAATATATATGTCTAAATAAGGCAGACAGCTGGTGTCGCAGAATAGTCCTCATCGTGTGTTTCCCCGTGAGTATGCTACCCGGCAAAGATTCATTGTAAATGTATTTTAAACAGTTACTCACCCACACAAGGGCCTGTGCCGTTGAGCACCCAGCGCCGGGCGGTACAGGTGTAGGTGTAGTCAGTGCTGAACCCAGGCCTGCAGGTGTACCTGATGCTGCTACCAGACCCAGCCCTGCCTTCAGGGACGTCAGCATGGGCATCTTGGGGAGGGAGGCCACACGCTGCAGTTATGTGGATGATTTGAAATGAGAAAAACAACACATGTAAATAGACAGAGCTGCACACTAAAGTGACTGACTATTTCATGGTTTTAAGTAAAAACTGTACAGCAGGTGTTTGTTTACCCATGGCGACCCCATAGGTAACCCCCACCTCCCTTGGGAGCCTGAAATAGGCCTACCATACGGTAACAGCGTGCAATATGGCCTAGGGTTATTGCATGCCCCTCTGTGGAACGGCCGCTCCATTGCTTTAACATTGACAGTCCCTATTCACCATGAAATAAATCCAGTAATCAGTCTAGCATCTACCAGATTGATAGTGGATAAACTTTATCCTCTTGTAACCTGATCTCAAAACCTCTGGTGTGGGGCTCTACACTAAGGGGCTGGTGGTGACAGGTGGCAGTAACATGTGGTAAGGTACAGACACTGGGACAGTGGGTGGATTAGTAGGAAGGTTGGGTGAGGGTAGACATGGGGAGCCTCACTTCAACAAGTAACAATATGTAGGGACGCCAATATCCAGGTATATTTCAGGTTCCGGATACCTACAGAGGGCAAAACCTGTGGTGTTGCGTTGATGCACCGTTTTCCAGTGGTTAGGTTTGACCAGAGTACAACAGATGGCAGCATCTGCCTGCTCCGTCCTACCGCCACTGGACTTCTGCCAGTTCTGGTGGTGCCATATGCAACACCCTTATATAAGGTGCCGCGCAAGGCTACCTACGGGAGTTTGTCCCAGGACAAGCTCAGACTCTGTTCAAACATTTCACAACCAAAAGGGCCCCTACAACCTTTCCTATATACTTTGAACCAGCCTATGCTGAAACTTCTTGTTCGCTTGCTCTATGTGGCCGTGTTCATACATAGAAACTAATTCATACGGTTGATGATATTCCTACCTGTTTGAATAAAGCCTGAATAAACAACCCTGATGCATTCAAACCGAATTTGGAACCTGTGCTTCATACTTTCACGACCCCCACAATTATATAAGCACTATCTAAACATGGCTGAGGGTCGCCGGTCCCCTGGAGGCTTCGTGCCTTACTGTAATACATTGTGTGAGAACTGCAGTGTGTGGCACCATCTTGTATTTTTATCATGTATGGTAAGATATCACAATGACATCAATATAAAATCAGTGAATGTACGCAAAATCATATTTGCTTAGTCCATTAATTATTGGTACCGTAGATTCTCGCGTAGAACCTGTGGCTTGTATGCGAGGTAGATTTAGGCTTATAGGATCAGCCTAATGTCAGGGTGCAGCTTATATGCAAGTTTTTGCTACTATGATACATCACTAAAGTCACCATAATCAGATCGTTAATGCTGTTTATAGGATTGGCCGAAAGTCGGGGTGCAGCTTACACTGGAGCTAGGCTTACATACGCAAGAATTTACTTAATCACTTTGTTCATGTAAGTATAAGAGTGAACAATGTTGAAGGCACCACATAGAAATATGACTGGTAGCTTGAAGTAGCTTTTGAGATTTAAATAATGTTAGAATGTTTGTATACCATTTAAATTTTACGTGTAAATAATGTCAAAGAAAAAGACTCACACAACAGAATGGGAATCAAGAATACAAGTATTGCAATGACTGCAGCCATTAGCAGAAGTACAGCAATGAGCAGAATCCAGCCCCAGCAGGTGCCTCTACGGGAGGACCGTTTAGCAGTAGCTGTAGGGGATGTGGACTGCCCTCTGTAACTGCCACCATTCAGCTCAGGGCTGGCCTTCCCTGAGGGCGGCTGGACAGACTTCAGTTCTTCATACGTGTGGCCGTCCTTAGGTATCACCACGTCTACATCTACAGTGCTGTAGTTGTTGTAATCCATGTTGGTGTCCTGACCGTGGTTGATGTAACCCCCGGCTGGCTTCATGGTTGTGGATGACTGTAGAACAAGATTGCAAATCTATGTATTATGTAGTAGTTATAGGACAAGTACCACACTGTACCCAAAACACAGTGACTTATTCATAACACTAGCTGTATGCAGTATACAAGAGGTGTGAAATGCTTTGTTCTCCATGCCCGCTGTGGTATAGAAAAAGGATCACTTTTGATGTGGGGATTGTCGAATAGAAGCATAGCGCATGTTCATGAACACTGACTTGTTCTTACTGTAGGGGTCTGTATAATGATATTACCGTACCGTCGCAATTTATACCCAACACAGGCGCTTATTCAAGATCCTATTTTAGTGCTTAAGGAACCTTTCAAGACCTCTGTACCCCCTGTGCTTAAACAAGACCGGCGCTCTTTTGAGACCGGCGCTTAATCGTGATGGTACGGTACACTCCATAGTGGCCAGCTGGTTGTCAGCTCAGTCTCTGATTTTGTTTCAGGAGGGAGGGAAGCAAAAGGGAGGCAGGGAGGTAGGCAGAGGGCAGTCAGGGAACCAAGCTGGGAGGCAGGTGGGGAAGCAGGAGAAATGCAGGGAAACACAAGACAGGTTGAGGGAGGGAGAGAGGAAGGGAGACAACGAGGGAGGCAGGCAGGCAGGAAGGAAGCAAAGGAGGGAGGCAGGCAGAAAGGGATGGATGGAGGGTGTCAGGGATGCAGGGGGCAGGGAGGCAGGGAGGAGAGGGAGGAGCAGGCAGGCAGTATGGTAGAGAGGTAGGTAGGGAGGGAGGCAGGGACAGAGAGACGGAGGCAGGAGGAGGGGAGGGACAGAGGGAGGGACAGAGGGAGGGAGGAAGGGAGGCAGGAGGAGGGGAGGGACAGAGGGATGTAGAGAGGGAGGGAGGGAGGGGAACAAACGAGGCAGAAAGCAAGGGAAGCAGGGATGGAGAAAGGCAGGGAGGCAAAGAGGCAGGAAGGCAGGGACTGAAAGGGGGAGACAGGCATGCTGTCGGAGGGCAGGGATAAAGGGAGGGAGGGAAGGAGGGAGGGAGGGAGGGAGGGACAGAAGGACGGAGGGAGGAAGGGAGGGAGGGAGGGAGGGAGGAAGGCAGGCAAAAAGACAGACAGGTAGACAGCAGGCAGGGAAGTAGATAATGGTATTGAAACTAGCGACTATTTATACATAATCTATAAGAGCAGGTGCAGGTTAGTAGGGATTTCCATATGAGGAGAGGGATAGAGGGAGTCAGACAGGCAGATAGACAGCAAGGTAGACAGCAAGGCAGGTAGGCAGCGGGAGGGAAGCAAAAAGGGGGCAGACTCCCTGCATGCAGGCAGGAAGGAGAGGCAGGCAGGCAGGCAGGGAGGGAGAGAGGTAGGGAAGGATAGGAGGAAGCGTGGAGGGAGGCAGGCAGGGAGGCAGGCAGGGGAGGCAGGGAGGGAGAAAGTTAAAGAGGTAGGAAGGATGGGAGAAATCAGGGAGGGAGACAGGCAGGGAGGGAGGGATGGAAGGAGGCAAGTAGGCAGGGAGGGAGTTCGGAAGGTAGTAAGGTAGTGAGGAGGGACGGAAGGAGGGAGGGGGGGAAGGAGGAAGGCAGGGTGAGGGAGGGAGGCAGGCAGGGAGGGAGCATAGAGGGAGGCAGTAAAGTAGTAAGGCAGGGAGGGAGGGAGGGAGGGAGGGAGTCAGGGAGGGAGGCAGGGAGGGACGGAGGGAGGGAGAGAGGGAGTCAGGGAGGGAGGGAGGGAAGGAAGGAAAGAAGGAAGGAGGGAGGGAGGGAGGCATGCAGGGAGTCAGTCAGGCAGGCAGGCAGGCAGGAAGGGAAGACAGGGAGAGAGGAAGTTAAAGAGGCAGGAAGGCAGGGTGGAGGGAAGCAACCAGACAGGGAGGGAGTTAGGAAGGTAGTAAGGTAGTAAGGAGGGACGGAAGGAGGGAGGGAGGGAAGGAGGAAGGCAGGGTGAGGGAGGGAGGCAGGCAGGGAGGGAGCAGGGAGGGAGAAGGGGGCGGGGCAATGACATTGGGACTAACAGCTATTTATTTACGGTGTATAAGGGCAGGTGCACTTTAACAGTAAGTAGTGATTTTTAATCAGTAGTCCTTACCTTCTTGGTAAATAGCAGCTGTCAGGTCCCTTACAGGTACTGCCTTGTCTGTTTGTGTTGTTAAATACTGAACGAGTCCCTCTGACCACCACCGGTAGGATCCTCCTGTCTTAACTAACTCCTCATAAAGTCATGATATCACATGATACGTAGAACACAGACTGTACACCAGGTACACAGCATGATGGGTGTGTCCTGTGTGACATACAGTTCCAGGTGATATGGCAATCATTTCCAACTAAGCATCACAGACCTCTTGGATGCCCCTCAGCCCCCCAGCATCTACACTTAGCACCTAGACCAACCCTTTAAGGACGCATGTTGCTTAAAGATGATGTTTGTCGTCATGATGCACCTCCAGCGAGTAACTCACAGGTGCTGCATTGGTGCATCATGCCGACCCTATAGAACTGTCTCAAAGCCATGGGGCCAGCATGATAAGTGAATGCAGCATGAGCGAGTTAAAGGGTCTAGGACGGCATAGTACATACATGCTTGAATGGGCAAGTTACTGCCCAGACAAGTAACTTACCAGGGCTGCATGATGCTTGAATGCATTGAATTGAGTTGAGACAATCCTACAGGGTTGGTATGGTGCACCAATGCAGCACCAGCAAGTTACTCGAGGGGCTGCGTTGGTGCATGATAACAATGAATGTCATCTTTTAGTGACCTGCTGTCCTTAAAGTGTTAAGACGTGTGAGAGGCGCGTGTTGGCAGTGTGGGAGTGCCGACCCTGCAGGGGGAGACACTGCATTCCTGTGGTACCTGGAGTAATGAGATGCAGGACACCTCACCTGGGGCAGGTGTCGGAGCCTCCGCACTCTGGCCAAATGTAGAGACAGGTGTGTTTCAGGTAGCATGGCAGCAAAGGCTAGGGTCATTAGGTTGGATTTTTTTCCTTTTTTTTTTTTAAACTTTCTTTTAAAATTGAAAGCACTAACTAGCCTGTATCAACCCTAACATTTTCTTCTTCTTCTTTTTTTTAAAATTGAAAGTACAAGCCAGCCTGTATAAAAACCCTGACATTGACCAAAAATTGTGTGGAAATGTGAAATATGTGCCACCATATAGGCCAAATACAAATATAAAAGGTTTCAGGTAGTATATGAGCAAAGGCTATAGTTCAGTAGGTTGGAATATTTTTTCTTTTTAAATTGAAAGTAGTCTGTAGATATAAACCCTAAAATTAACCAAAAATAGTATGGAAATATGAAAATGTCTCTAAGATTGCATGAACCTCCATGTACCATGTAGCCGCTTCATTCTACTTCATTTTGAACCTATCAGCCTTTGCGTAAGCCCTAAAATTAACACACAAAAAAAGTGTAAAAATGTGACAATGTCTTTAAAACTGCATAGGGAAAATGCAGGGTCAGCCCTGTTTTGCTAAGCACGGTCTGAAAACAAGCCTCTTTGTTGTCCTCACTGTGTACGGTGCCATGTAGAGCACTCACTGTATACCATTAGGGAGCAGAGCGGTGAGTCCATAATTAAACCAGTTGTTTTGACTGGAGTCTGTGCTGTGAGCATTAACCCTTTAGGGGTTGCGTACTGCTAAAACTTGGTTGTCATGATTGTTGTGTCATGTCATGAATGCAGCCAGTCTACCTGACAAGCTGTATTCATGCATCATGCCAACCTTTCTGACAGTATAGCAATAGCATTGGGTTGGCATGGAGCTTGAATACATCATAAAAACGAATAGATGTAATGCCTTACAGCACTATGTGAGTTATATTATTTATATATTGTGATTAATCATGTGTGATATAACTACAAATGAATGAATCAATCTAACCTTGGCTGTTTTAAGATTTAATAGCAGAAATTATGGCACGATATGTTTTTCAAGATGTAATATTCATTACATTTAGGCACATAGTCAAACAGACATTTGCCCCAGTGTTCTGCACGGTAGCTCACTTCATTCTGTCCAAAGATGAAAGATGGCGCCACCTGTAAATTACTGCTCGCTACGTATAAAACACCTTAACCCTTTAAGGATGGATGTCGCTAAAAGATTATATATTTGTCCTCATGATGCACCGATGCACCAATGCAGCCCTGGCAAGTAATTTGCTGGTGCTTCATTGGTCCATCATGCCGACCGTTTGGTAGTGTCTCAACCCCATAGGGTCGGTATAATGCTTGAATGCAGTACTGGCAAGTTATTTGCCAGGACTGCATTCATGCATCGTGACGACTAAGGGCATGATGCATGAAGGCATCATGCTGTCCTTAAAGAGTTAGCCACCACTAGATAATATTTGCAGTTAGTTTTGAGTCCAAACCACACTTGTGTAAGGAGAGCAAACACCTGAGGTGGGGACTAGAAGCCCACAGAGAGGCCTTCTGATTACTCCTCTGCTGCAGAATGACACTTATGGCTGTTAGGTGGATACAGTGACAACGTGCCCCCAAGTGACTGACATAAGAACTAAGTAGTGATGAATGGCATCTGAGTGGAGACCACTACGGTATATGGGTCAACTCCTTAAGCAATGTATAAATCAGTATAGAACTGCCAGATTAGATATTCATTACTCTAGAGAGAATATACTGTCACTACCTCTTCATTCTCCGTATATGAATGACGTCTTGTTTTTGAGGTCCTGAAACTAAAGATTGTCCCTGAGCATACAGAAATGACACTGGACTTAAAAGCTTAGAGTGTACCCTCTTTTTTGCATGGGAATATTTGGCAGATTTCCTAGAAGATTATCTCTCTATACTGTAAGGGAAGTGAGTCAGAGGCAGGCTGGAGTATTAAATGTTATCAATGAATGAATAAAATTCCCATTGGCGGTAATTGGAAATTGCTTTTAATTTCACACGCGACCGCTGCCACACTATAACCGGGACTACTTTTTAGACATCCATATAATATTCATACGCGCGCGGGAAGCACAGGTCACCTGACTCCCTGTCCCCGCGCGCTCTCTCTCAGTCGGCCATTTGACATTCCACATGCAACACGCATTTCACCGACTGACATTTTATTCCTGCAATACACTGCTAAAGTTGGATTACGCACACCAATATCACAGAGGAGGACACTACGGGAGGCTGTAACCGGTGTATGATTACTAGCCTGCCGTATTTTAATAACTGTGCCCTCCATACGTGCAACCGGCGTGCTACCCACGAGTATCCAACATGGCGGCTGAGGAGTCCGGCGGCACTGGCCCCAAGCTCACCATGAAGCTGAATGCTGAGGCCATTGCAACCCTTACACGAGACATGGAGGAGAAAAACCGAGAACTGGGCACCAAAGTCGGCTCTATAATGGGCGACATGGATGCTATAAAGAAAGCTCTCGGTATCGGCGCCACCTCACAGCAGGCCGACAAGGAGCAGCTGGCCGCCCAGGCGGCGGCCGCGACGGCGGCCGCGGAGGAGGCCCGGCTGGCGTCCGAGAGGGCGACAGCCGCTCTCCAAGCGCTGACGGGTCAGGCGCCCGCTCTCCCCCCGCCAACACGCTTCCCTTCGGTCTACCACCACCCGAACCATCCCGACCGCATGCCACGTGGCCCGACACCTGCCGACACGCCCGAGGCTGACCTCGCCGCGAAGATTGCCCGGGCCCTGCAAACCGCTCTCATCCCTACGGAACAAGGTATGTCACACCCCCACCACTACATTACCCGGGGCCCTAAAGCTGTTAAGACGAATTTAGGTGAGCTCAGGTGGGCGGAGTACTTACATGGTTACCGTAAAATGATAAAAAGGGAGCCCGACGACGAGGTGGCGGCCGCCATGCAGGCGCACATGGACAGGCTGGTACAAGACAGCATAGAGTTCCCGTTCGGTATTGTCCGGGATTTCTCGGAGAAGATCTGCACGATGATTGCCGACCCGTCGGAGGACATGACATGGCTAAGCCACACGGACATCAAAGACATGCGACAGCGCATGGTGTACTCCTACCAGGCTGTCATGGGCGGCTCGTCCGCTGCCTCTGCCGCCGGCCCGGCGCTGACAGCCGCCAACAACAACGCTGTCACCCCGTCTACACGGCAGTCAAAGCGCAACAAACGCGCCGACAGCCGACCAGACGGTGACGCCCCGCCAACAAGCAACGCCCTCCCCGGCCCACCATGCGAGGCGTTTCAGCGCGACGCGTGCCCTGAAAAGACGCACCACGTGGTGGCCGGATACAAACTGATGCACATCTGCGCAGACTGCAACCGATATATACAGCAGGTAAAATATCACCCAGCCGGCAGATGTACATCCCGCGGGAGATATCCGGCCCCGGGGTTTGGACACCCCCAGCCCCAACAACACAACTAGACGGCGCGGTGCCGCGCGGTCCCGCGCGGCGCGGGGCGGGCGGCCGCGCGGCTCGACGCCCCAGCCGCGCGCCTACGCCCGCCCAACAGCCGCCCCAACGTCCACAACCACACCGAGGCGGGCCCGGCCGCCTCGCCTCGGTCCCCGACAACACACGCCCCGGACACGGCCTCCACGCACGGCACCCGCCGGGCGCAATACACACCGGGCCGCCTGGCATTGGATTACCGCTACACGCCAGCAGCCCCAAGCGCCCCGGCCCGGGCTGGACAAGTGAATCAGGTGACAATGTTGAATGTATATCCTTTATACAATACGCATCGGCCCTAAATCTCATAGACCAGCGCGTAAACCAGCCACCTGACGCCTACGCCAGCGCTGGCGGCACCTGCCGCGCGGCCCCCCGCGTGCCCGCGCCGCACCGCGCCTCCACACGCCCTATCCCGCTCCAGCACCGGGCGGACCGTGCTACCCACAGCGCTACCCACTCACAAGGAGGAGCGCATACAACAACCAGCACAGCTCCGGGGCATAAACCCTACATCAGGCCCCCGTGCCGCGCGGTCCCGCGCGGCACACTACCGCGCTACGCGCGCTACCCTACAACACTACGCGTGGGTCCCGCGCGGCACACGCGCCTGCCTCACTGTCGCACGGCGGGCATGGACACCAGGCACGCCATCCCCCGGAATGACGGTGCGGCACCCGAGGGGGGTGGGATGGACAACCCGCCCCTCCACTGCACGCAGCCATCTAACCCTGGAGCAGCACCCGCCAGCCACAGGACAATGCTCACTTACCCCTCCCCCCTCCCACACTTGGGGGCAGGGGCCAAGGTGGACTTTGTTACACATGTACATCACCACCATTATGTTGAGTCCCCTCCGCTGGAGGGGGGGTGCCCATCCCCCCCGGAGGCTCTCCTCCAGGACATCACACTCCATGTGAAAGAGCATGAACACCCCGACCCTGTCGCCCCCAATGCCAGACGCCTCACCCCACACCAGTACAGTGCAACACTGGACAGGATGTGGCCACACCCCACTGACAGGGCGCGCCAGGAGGCACAACAACTCATGCAGATATACGAGCAGGTGAGGAAGACGGCGCTTCCCAACTATCTCGGCGCCAGAATTCCCATCCCGTCACAGCTGGAACACAATGCTTGGCGGAATGCCCTGGCTGGTTACCATGACAACGCCATTACAGATTTCTTAAGGTTTGGCTGGCCGTCCTTGTTCACCTCTGAGAAACCACCCACAGGTTCAAACAAGAATCACTCATCGGCACTGAAACATCTCTCGGCGGTCGACAAGTTTATACAAAAAGAGACTGAGCTACAGGCAATGGCGGGCCCTTTCACAAACCCCCCTTTTACCCCCTGGACTCAGACCTCCCCGATCATGACCCGAGATATAAAAGACATGATCCCCCCATCACGCCCAGGAGGAAAGCCAACTCCGGCGCAGCGAGTGATAATAGACTTGTCCTACCCCGCCGGGAACAGTGTGAATGATGGCATCGGCAGGAACGTCTTCCAGGGCCATGACCACATATACACGCTCCCCACCGTGGAGGACATAGCAACCCAGGTCACGGCAAGAAAAGGATGGTGCTGGCTCTGGAAGGCGGACCTCAGCCGTGCTTACCGCCAGATGCGCGTATGTCCAATGGACTACCCCCTCCTAGCAATCTGCCACAGGGGAAAATACTACATAGACATATGCCCCTCATTCGGGTGTCGTTTCTCGGGCTCTGCCCAGCAGAGGGTCTCAACTGCCATGTGCTGGATCATGGCAAAAAGACACAACGCGCTGGTAGTGGCATACGTGGACGACTTCATCGGGATATGCGACACCGAGGCAGAGGCGATGACGTCATACGCCCAATTCAACGCCCTCTGCGCGGAGCTCGGCATGGCCACGGCCAAAGAAAAGGCTGTCCTGCCGACCCAAAAGCTGGAGTGGTTGGGCATTGACGTGGACTCAAAACAAATGATCCTCTCAATCCCCCCGGCCAAGCTCAGCGCGCTACAAAAGGACTGTGAGACATGGGCGACAAAGACACACGCCACTAGGAGGGAGCTACAGTCCCTCGTAGGCCGCATGTCATTTGTCAGCCAATGCATACCCCCTGCGCGCAGCTATATGTGCCGCATACTTGCCACCCTGCGACGAACCAGAGAGGGGGCGACTTGTGAAGTGGACGCTGAATTCGCCAAAGATGTGAGATGGTTCAGAGACTTCGCGGCAGAGGCAAATGGCAGGCGGCTCATCACCCCGACGCGCCCCAGATTTGAAATCTCATGTGATGCCTGCACCCGCGCAGGGGGCGGTTTCACCATCACGGGGAAGAAGTACTACAACATCAGATTCCCCGCGGCGTTCGTCAACGCCCACCACATCTCACAGACCGAGGCAATCAACGCCCTGCTAGCCATTAAAACCCTCATCCCGGCCAAGGCGGCGGGACGGGAAATACACGTCGTGACGGACAACATGGCCGCCAGAGATGTATTAAGTACCGGGAAAACGAGCGACATGAAAATGGCTGCCGCTGCCCGAGAAATCCATCTCATACAGGCTACCCGTGACGTGACCATCAAAGTATCTCACGCCCCCGGCAGAACCCTAATCCTCGCCGACGCTTTATCTAGGGCCCCGATTGATAATTCTAAACACGCCCTAGCTATGAAATTGGTCAGAAAATTAGGACTGAAATTTGTCATCCCTGTGAAGCTCAAATATGTGATGTCTCCCACGTGATCTTTTCAGGTGGTGACCCACAGCTCCTAGGACAACTGGCCCACACCTGTGCTAGCGCGTTTGCCCCCGGCACAATCGAAAATCAACGTAAGCAGGCAGTACAATACGTAACCTTTATATTCACTAAAGGCTATGATGAACAGCTGCTCTGCCCTACCCCATTAACAGTCGCCTCCTACTTCCAAAGTTTGGCTAACAGATTTAAAAGTCCCATATCGGCAGAGAACTCCCTCTCAGGCGCGAAAACATATATATTAAAAAACTCTGGTGATGTCTCAGCCTTCACGTCATACATGGTCCTCCTGGCGGTCAAGGGTAACAGACGACTGTCTACCCATAAACCCAAGCAGGCCCCGCCCCTGGACCCTCAGACTGTCATAAGACTGGCCCACGTCCTGGCAGACATGGGCCCCCAGGCCCTCCCGGCTCACATGACACTGCTCCTGGGTTTCACCACGTTCTTAAGACCATCGAATTTAGTGGTCACTACAGACCCTGATGACCCATGGGGCCACACAATTCTACGCCGGGACGTGAGGCTAACCCCTACCGGCCTCCTCATCACTGTCCGGTCAACCAAGTCCTCGGGCAAGAATCACCCCTTTACTCTACCGGTGTCCCCTGCGCCAGGCCCTGCATGCCCTGTGACCACATGGATACGCTATACGGCCCTCTGCCCAAGCCCCCCGTCAGGGAAGGCCCTCGTCACGCCGGCTGGGGCCCCCTTGACCGCGGATGACGTGCTCCCTGACCTTCGGGCCGCCCTCGCGGCGATTGGACACCCCGCGGCGACCACTTTCACCCTGCATAGCTTGCGCCGATCAGGGGCAAGGACAGCTGCCTCGGCCGGGGCAACCAGGTCCCAGGTCATGAAACATGGCGGCTGGAAGTCCCGGGCCGTGGAGAAATACGTTCCCCCGTACATGTTCAAAGACAAATTAAAGCCTCGACGATACTAGCATGTTTGGCTACAATAGTGGATATGAATACCAAGGATATGGACATCTGTGATACATACCCCATAATCAATAATTGGATCTACTGTGATATACCTGTTTCTCTAATATCATTGCGTCATACGCTCATTGTTTTACTACTGTATTTTAATACTCATACATCAAATGTTTTATAACCTACAAACATTTTACTTGTCTAAATAAATGTCTTCCAAACGCAGCTGGTCTTCGTCACTGAAATTGGCGGTAATTGGAAATTGCTTTTAATTTCACACGCGACCGCTGCCACACTATAACCGGGACTACTTTTTAGACATCCATATAATATTCATACGCGCGCGGGAAGCACAGGTCACCTGACTCCCTGTCCCCGCGCGCTCTCTCTCAGTCGGCCATTTGACATTCCACATGCAACACGCATTTCACCGACTGACATTTTCCCACCCACCCACACCTAAGCATACCCGCTGGGCATGGACATAACACATCTCTACAATGTGACAATAGTGGATATGAATACCAAGGATATGGACATCTGTGATACATACCCCATAATCAATAATTGGATCTACTGTGATATACCTGTTTCTCTAATATCATTGCGTCATACGCTCATTGTTTTACTACTGTATTTTAATACTCATACATCAAATGTTTTATAACCTACAAACATTTTACTTGTCTAAATAAATGTCTTCCAAACGCAGCTGGTCTTCGTCACTGAAATTATAAAGATTTGATTGATACACACACATAATATTTACAAATTTCATAATGTGAAATACAATATTGAGTAATAGTCGAAAAAAATAATGATACCAAAATTGAAGGGTGGGTGGTAGGTGAAGTTGGTGATGTTGTACGTAGGTTGTACAAAGTTGTAATGGACGATGACCGGTGGTCATGTGATGAGGGTGGTGGAAAAATGGTATACCGTATTCGACGTAACAAGCGCCCTCCCGCTAATAAGTGCCCACCCGCTAGTACTAAAACTACCATAAAAATTATGTTATAAGCGGGTGATCATTACATCGAATATGGTAGGTCACAAATATGGAAGTAAATGGCGCCATCTACCGAGTCATCTGGAATTCTGGTCTGCATTGAAGAGGGTTGCTGATTGGGTTGTATTTCTTATGCAATAAAAATGGCTAAAATCACAGATGTTCCCAAAAGCCGTCTGGATAAAATAGCACATGTTTCATGCTATGTAAAAGGTTGGGAAATTTCTAAGCCATGCACGAAGTGGTGTGGCCAAAGGTTGAAATCCAAAACAGGGCGAAATGGGATTACCTGTGGATAAAAGTGACTTTCTTGAGATTTTCGTGGTCATGCCCATAATGCAGATTACTACATTGTGTGTGTGGGATTGTTCAATAAGGCTAGGGCTAGGACTATGGTCAGCAGACCTTGTGGATGGCTGATTTTGTGCATTATGGTACATGTAAACATAGAGGAATAAAAGTAACTTTTCACATAGTATTTAATGATGTAAGTTGGCACCAGGTGGTGGTGTAGGTGTGATATGGTACACTTTCCAGCAGAGGGAGACAATGCGCCAGTGTGAATGTGATACCATACATTGTGAACAAATGATGAAGTAATAAAACTATAAAAATGGTGGGGCTATTAATCTCTATCTGACATAATATTGGTGATTCAATACACTTTGCTTACTGTTAGACCTCAGTCAGATCACCGGAGTGGCATATAGTATGGGCAAGATGTGGCTTTCCAGTAAATAGAAATACATCATCTTATGTCAAAATAATGTGTTCAACGTTATTTAACGTTTTGCCGTGATAAGGAGCAATAGAGAAACGTTATAAAACTATGGTACTACTTCTATCAACCATATGGCTGTGTCTCACGACCTTAGGCCAATGTTTTTGTCTCTGACTGGGTGCCGTCTCTGACCAGGTGCCATCTCTGACCAGGTGCCGTCTCTGATCAGCTTGGCTTGATAAGGTCAAAATACCAACATCAGGAGGCTAATTATAATCATAATTATGATTATATCACAACCGCCATAAAGTTTTTTTACAAATCCTTATATATATATGTATAATTCTTTTAAAAACACCTTTTTTCTGGTCAGAGACGGCACCTGGTCAGAGACGGTACCTGGTCAGAGAAGGCACCCGGTCAGAGACAAAACATTAGCCCATAGTTGTGAGACACAGCCTTATATTATGGCGCTACTGTACCATGTTTTTGGTCATAGTAGTGCCGTCTAGTTAGCAATATATAAACTACCTGGTCTACCATCATCTTTACACCTCAGACAGTGCCACATGTCTATGCCAAAAAACATAATATGGCCATCTAGGGTTGAGAGATGATCATGAGGAGCAGGAAACTCTGTTATACCTTGTGCTATCTACAGGCATCTACAAGTATGAGCATGCTGCTCAGTTTAAGCCTGTAGTTGTTGCAGTTAAACATCACAATATACTAGGACTGTGTCTCACGACCTTGGGCCAATGTTTTTGTCTCTGACCGGGTGCTGTCTCTGACCTGTCTCTGACCAGGTGCCTTCTCTGACCAGGTGCCGTCTCTGACCAGGTGTCAGAAAAAAGGTGTTTTAAAAAGTATTATACTCATATATATATATAAGGATTTGTAAAAACGTTATGGTGGTTGTTATATAATTATTATCATAATTATAATTAGCATCCTACTGTTGGTATTTTGACCTTATCAAGCCAAGCCGGTCAGAGATGGCACCCGGTCAGAGATGTCACCCGGTCAGAGATGTCACCCGGTCAGGGAGGGCACCTGGTCAGAGATGGCACCCGGTCAGAGACAAAAACATTGGCCCAAGGTCGTGAGACACAGCCATGAGCATGCTGTTCAGTTTAAGCCTGTAGTTGTTGCAGTTAAACATCACAATATACCAGGACGTTGTCAGCTGGGGCCACACAGCACCCCTTAAATAGAAATGTGAATGCTCAACTAAACTGAAGATTGTCCTGCCACTCTTTCTGTAATACATCTAAATATTTACTCCCTAACCCAAAATGGGCCAAAATTGTCCCACAATATTGCCCTTTCCTTCCACCGTATCTATTTAGCATATCAAGTTGTTGTAAGGCAGTTTTATCTCAACACAATCCATATCTAGGTGAAGTTTTATTGTACACTGATTGTGACTATGACATGGTATATAAAGGAGACATTGAATGTAACATCTATGATGGACAAAGGGGCATTCTATATGCTGATAGCTGACATGGTGTATAGACAAGGACCTATGACAGTGTTCATTGTAATCTGCCAACCAGGCCCTCTCTACAGATGCATACCTATTGGGGTGGTCATTTTTTTAACACAAGGGGGTGGGGGTCGGTGAATTAGGGGGGGACCAAAAAGATTTGAATTGTTTGAAGGGGGGAACCCCAAAAAATGCATTACTATAGCTAAAAGAGGTCAGCTGCGCTCAATTTCAACCTGCCTTGGCGGACTGAAAAAAATGCCAACCCCCTCCGCTGGAGGACCAAAACACACAGCATTATTGCTGATGTTTTTACCATCAATACCTTATGTTGACCATGTCAGGGTAAGCCTTTGATCCTTCATTCATGCATCATGCCCTTGGTTGTCATGATGCGTGAATGCAGCCCTGGTGAGTACCTTGTCAGGGCTGCATTCATGCATCATGCTGACCCAATAGCATTGAGACACCCTGAAGGGTCAGCATGACGAGGTATATGATGTTTGCACTTTACCAGAAGTCAGAACAGGTGCCGCCATCTTGGATTAAGGTGTCACAACACAAATTTATGCTATGTGATAACAATAATATTAATCAACCTTTGATAGATCATGAGGTTGATTATAATTGTACCTACCCCCCTTAACATCAACCCAAGGAATTCAATGGTTCTATTGGTTTGTTGCTAATACAGCTGGTTGCCTAGCAACAGCCATTCTAGTTGTTTATCTGCCTAGCAACACCCATTTCCATGGTCCTGAGGTTGATTATAATCATACCTACCCCCATACATTGGACCTGAGGAATCAATGTTTCTATTGGTCTGTTGCCTATACAGCTGGTAGCCTAGCAACAGCTATTCTGACATAGTTGTGATGTCACACTTCGTCGCACTGATGTCATGCAGTGCCTGAGGCATTTTTTTACGCGCCAACAACCGCAATTCTTGTTAATAATATCATAAGTTGATTGAATGGGACATACTTCTAACAGTGATAGATTCTACATGCTGTCATCATGTGCATATATGTATCAACCTATCTATAGTTTTATCAATATAATTATATCAACCCAGTTATAGTCAGTACTTACCTATGAATGACTACCCAGAGTGAATGATCGTAGTATATTTCACTGCACGAAAAGTTGGATTTACATTAGATTTAATTTCAAGTAAACATTTTATTTACATATGTTTACGCAGATTTACGTGATATTGGTCTGAAAAAGTAAAATGATCTAAATGACTCAGTATACAACGGAACGTCCCTGTTTACGCAAATGTAAAATCAAGTAACTATCTAGTTTACGTGCTGATAAAGCCAAATAAATCTCAATGTAAACCTCATGTTTACATGACATAAACCTCATGTTTAAATTACATAAACCTCATGTTTACATGATGTAAACCTCTTGTTTACATGATGTAAACCTCATGTTTATATGACATAAACCTCATATTTACGTGATGTAAACCCCATGTTTATGGGATGTAAATCTCATGTTTATGTGATGTAAATCTCATGTTTATATGACATAAACCTCATGTTTACTTGATGTAAACCTCATATTTACATGATGTAAATTTCATGTTTATGGGATGTAAACCTCATGTTTATGAGATGTAAACCTCATGTTGACGTGATGTAAACCTGGGATGGTGGGGCATTTTTTATTCAGGGGATTAGGTTTACATCATTTGAAGATAAATTATCAAATTTGATGCATTGTAGTCAGGCAGCTCTTCAGTAGGCAGGAGGTAGGTGCAGGCAGGAGGTGTGTTCCCATGGTCAGACAGCAGTGGACTGAGGAGCTCACACTGCACCCCCATTATATAGGGGGTGCAGTGTTGGTCACCTGACTAGAATGAGACTAGCTCCTGATTGACTGAGAGATCATTATTGCATTGACCAGCATTGAGTGCACATGGGGAGGCATGAGGTTACCATCACGTAAATATGAGGTTTACATCACATAAACATGAGGTTTATGTCATGCAAACATGAGGTTTACATCATGTAAACAAGAGGTTTATGTCATGTAAACATGAGGTTTACATGATGTAAACAAGAGGTTTATGTTATGTAAGGGAGTGATCATTTTTTATCAACAGGGGGGGGGTTGGTTTGGGGGGGGGGCAAAACAATTTGGACCCGTTAACTGGGGGGGGGGTCAAAAAAATTTAAGCTGTTTTGGGCCAAAAAGCCCGCGCGTAACTTTGCTTCAAAGGGCCCGCGCGCGCGCCGATTTCCGACCCTTAGGTGGGGGGGTAAAAACTTTCGACCCATTGACTGGAGGGGGGGGGGTGAAAAAAATTCCACGCGCTGCGCGCGGAAAACCACCCCCCCCCCCGTTGTTAAAAAATGATCACTCCCTAAACATGACTGATAGAACCGGGTAGGAAGACTGATAGAACCGGGTAGGAAGGAATTGGTGAAGCTTGTACTGACCCTAGGGGTGAGCAGGACCGGCTAAGAAGCATGGACACCAATCAGGGGAGTTAGGGGACCCATATCCCGTGATTATTCATTATTTTGAAGGCATCTACAGGGATATAGCCTGTGATACTAATCAGGGGAGTTAGAGCACCCCTATCCCGTTTCTGTGTATCATTTTAAAGGCATCAACATGGGTATAGCCCGGGATACTAATCAGGGGAGTTAAAGCAGCCCTATCCCGTTATTGTGTATCATTTTGAAGGCATCTACAGATAGATACTAATCAGGGGAGTTAGGGGACCCTTTTCCCGTTATTATTCATTATTTTGAAGGCATCTACAGGGGTATAGCCTGTGATACTAATCAGGGGAGTTAGGGGACCGTCATATTATTCATTATTTTGAAGGCATCTACAGGTGCAGGTAGCTGGGGGAGGGTTGTGGGGGTCTGTGTGGCACTATAGAGCCGCCAGGAGGTAGCATAAGACGCCTTGTACGCGCCCTGGAGGTGCAGGTAGCTGGGGGAGGATTGTGGCGGTCTGTGTGGCACTACACAGCAAAAATCCTGAGTCAGCAAACCTGGCACTGCCTTGTCAATTTGCCAAGGAGAGGGGCTGGCAAGCAAAACTCTTCAGTTAGAAGACCCATCTAGAGCTGCCTGGCATATGCCAGCCCTAAACTGGTCTAGAATTGATTCACCATTCTCCCTGCAGGTGGCCATTATCTAGCATAGATATGTACCCTTGGGAACAAATTGATTGATTCCTATGTTGATAAAATACTGAGTATTGCAACACATATATGTAAATATGGAAGATTATATGAAGTATCTAGGGAAAAAGTAAGATAATGTAAAGAGTGCATACTTTTGACAGCATTTAAAAAAATGGGCACATGTGTAGAATGAAGACACCTCTTTTGTGTCTTTCACCAGGGCACAAGTAGGTGCATGCACCTTATATTGGTATTTTACACACACAAGCCTACAGTTCATTGCTGGAGGGTAGCCTATCCATAGTAAAGACTTGGCGATACATTATGTGAACCCCTGGGGGCACTAGTGTATTAAACATGACCATCTGGTTATGTATATATTTAAACAAAAATTATCTTGGCATCTGAAACCTGACCCAACTCATACGCTTGTGAAATAATGATCTCCTGCTGGGGCTAATCTAGGCTTGCATCAACCTGTTAGCTTGACAACCTTGATGAGTCTAGGGTCATCTTGTGGGATGGTAACCTGGCAGGTTGTCAGTTTGAAGAGTTGAGGCTTGTTAATTCTATGCTGTTCACTTAGAAGACCCTAGGGTCGTCCTGTAAAGGGGTGAATCCACTGAGGTAAATCCGTCGGATCGGACGAGATTCGTCCATAGGTTTAACATTGTGAGGTGCATCCGATCCGACGGATTTTGCCTCAGTGGATTCACGCTTTAAGACGACCTTAGAGACTCCAGAGTTTTTCAGTGTATAGAGCCGCCAGAAAGTAGTATATGACACCTTGTACGCGCCCTGGAGGCGCAGATAGCTGGGGGAGGGTTGTGGCGGTCTGTGTGGCACTATAGAGCCGCCAGGGGGTAGTATATGACACCTTGTACGCGCCCTGGAGGTGCAGGTAGCTGGGGGAGGGTTGTGGCGGTCTGTGTGGCACTATAGAGCCGCCAGGAGGTAGCGTATGACACCTTGTACGCGCCTTGGAGGTGCAGCAGGGTTGCCACGGACAAGACACTTTTAAATTCCCTGACTTTTCCCTGACGTTCTATCAAATTTCCATGACAATCGCGACATAAAACCCCGTTGTTTTAAATGCACTCTAACTATGAATACGCACACTTTTTAAAGTTATCTTCTACTTAGAAAGTGGCCATTATTTAACAACAGGGGTTTTGTGTATCGCATGCGCGCAAAATTGTTAAGCCCCCTTTTTTGAGGATACAGATAATTTTCTCCCTTACAATCATAGTAAAATACAGGGGTTTTCAAAGAAAATAGGTGACATTTTTGGGTATAATCAAAGATTTTCCCTGACAAAATATTATTTTCCCTGACATTTTGCCAAAAAATCTTAAATTCCCTGACATTTCCCTGACCTGGAACGAAAAATATTTTCCCTGCCATTTTCCATGACAGTGGCAACCCTGTGCAGGTAGCTGGGGGAGAGCTGTGGCGGTCTCCGTGGCGCTACAGGGCCGCCACACCTGTTTAGTCTCTCAGTCTCTTTGGGTGCTTCCCATCGCCTGGTCCAAATCTTTGTTCATCCCCCCCCCCATTACATCCAACTGCCATACTCCTGGCATTTGGATTTACTTGGATTTATGCAAGTCAGTAAATTTGACATTGGGATTTACTGATATTTCTGTAAGTCAGTAAATCTCCTGGTACGTAAATCTAAGTAAACTCGACGGAAATCTCAAAGCCCATACTGGCTACACATTTACTGATATTTCCGTTCTCGTAATTCCCTCAACTCATGCAGTGTACTTACTGGTACAGCACCTTGTATAGGTGAGTACCATCATGATCTATATGGGATTTTGTATCAGATTTCCTGATAAGCTATTCTTTTCTAACAGTGTCAATCTCTAACCAATTATAGAACACAGATCTATGTTTCCAGAGGACTGAGAGGAACCGGAAATGTGTGACATAACAACACTGAGAATAAATGTAATAACCAGGTTCTTTTATTCTGCCCTAGCCAACTCCCACTCCTGCCCTCTGCCCAGGGTCTCTCACACTCTGGGCCTCACATCTCCTCCAGCCACCAGGCCTCCTCCGACCCTTCCCAGCCCTCTGGTCCCGTAGCTGACTCCGTCCCTCTGAGTCTCTGGCCGTGTCTCCGACTACTCTGGCTGTGGTGCCTTGTGCACCACATATTAGTATGTCTTTCTCTGGGGCTGGAGGGAGCGCTCGGAGCTGGTGGCCGTTACCTCATTTACCAAAATAGCAATACTCTCTTCCAAGTGGTCCAAACCAACATCATGTCACATGCATTCTCCAATCACATACAATCACCCCACATCAACCGTCCCATACCCCCGTCTGAAACCAATTCCAAGAAGTTGGAAGGGGAGGGTGGTGGAAGAAGCAATCAACACAAACTATAGATTAAATACAATGACATGTATAGTGAATAATAATATAATTAACAAGGGCTATATGTGGTTATATTACAAATGGAACCAGAAAGTATGATGTCAAAACTACCATAATACATTCTTGTTCCTGTTTACTTGTTCTAAGCCACCAACAGATGTTGCCCAAACCCAGCAAAACAAAGTTCAACGTCACAGCGATTGTTACCAAGCCCTTCCTTCAGAAGGCTTTGTGAACAAGAGTAACACACAACTTAAATGTCCAAATCATCAGATGTGGCTGGTCGTTTTTGCAACATGCCGCCTATATATAAAGGGTCAAGATAGAGGCAAAGCCATTGTGTTGGAAATTCTTTAACATTGTTGGTATTCAATGAGAACGATATAAAGATTATTATTAAAGTAAGATTATCCGATGATTGGGGCTCAAAGTTCGATCTTCATAAAATTGATCCCTGATGTTTACCAATACCATACTTTCTTTACTACCTATTCCATTCATGCTCATTGCCTATTATTTTGTCAAATTTAATCTTAATGGCCAATTATCTGATTGTAGTTATTGTTATTGATGCTGTAACCGGTACTGTGTATAATGATACACATACACCACACTCAAAAAGTAAACTTGTCTCCAGACTCTTCAAAGTGACAGTCATAAAATAAACAAGTCAAAAACTCATCTAAGTGACAAGGAAGCCGGTCTTCTAGCTGGAAAAAGCCCGAAACCCGACATTTGGCAGCTCCAGATTCTACTTGTGGGATGGTAACCTGATAGGTTAGACAACTTTTGACTCGTTCATTTTATGATAGTCACTTTGATGAGTCTGGAGACAAGTTTACTCTTTCAGTGCACCAAACAACCCCTCAGTCCCAATGGCAACTCAGACAATCCATCAACCCTAGTGCACTGTCAACTCACCAGGGGGTGACACTGTCCTAGTCCTGTCACCGGTTAACCGGGCCTACTAGTTATAATTGTTCCTTGTATTCATCACTGTATAAGCAATGCACTTATACCATCGGATAAAAGTTGATTGCCCCTATACGCCATAAGGTGTATATGCAGGGGCTGGGGGTAAATAACCAGGTAAAATACTAAATTGATATGCTATACTTTCTCTTGAGGCCGGGGCCGCCCCCTGGACTGGTCTCTAGAAGGCATGGTCAGTCTCTGGAAGGCATGGCCGGCTCCTGATATAATCTTGCCTGTGGGACATTAGAAAATCATGTCAACAATATTTATACAAAACAAACACTGAGAGAGGAGGGTAAATTATTGCTGTTTACATTGTTATGTACTAACCACTGTGTGAACAACTCGATATAAGTTCATTTAATTTGTCCCTAAAAGATTATCTGTAATTAAGATGGAAAAACTTCAGCAGAATATTTAAATGCATCTAAAACTTTTTTAAATGTACTTATGTATATATGATATACCTACACACCTGCCTGACACACGTCCTGTCCTCACTGTGACCAGCTGCAGCTACTGTATGTACATGTTGACCACTTAGTGTGTTACCCCTGCAGGTACATATAACTATGTAGGTCAGTGGTCACCATGGGAATCGCCCCCATACAGTACATGCTTCACCTGCTAGCATTGTCTTAGTTATAGGGGTCCACCTGACACCTCGGCCACCCTGAATGGGGTGTATTTGGCATGTTGGTGATGGGGGGGGGGGGGTAGGGTAGGGGAGGGGGAAGTGTGAATAGGGGGGAGGGGGTATCTAACCAAATTTATAAAATTATCTTTGTCATTATGAATGAGTTGTCAATCATATGAGAATCAAATTCTATACACGGTTAGCATCATGGGCATATCTTAATTTTTTTCCCAAAATAATTAAAACCTATATGGGACAAGTCCTCCTTAATCCACTGTATGGTTAGTATCACGGGCTGTACCCCTCCAGAATCCCTCAAAATTATGTTTAACAATGGGGTCAGGGTCCCTTTACTCCCTTGGTTAATATCATAGGTTGTACCCCTCCGGAATCCGTCAAAAATATGTTCAATTATAATTAATAACGGAATAAGGTCCCCCTACTCCCCTGGTCAATATAATAGGTTGTGCCCCTCCAGAAGCCGTCAAAACTATGTTTAGTACCGGGATCAAAGTCCCCTTACTCCCCTCGTTAATATCATAGGTTGTACCCCCCCTCCCCTGAAGCACTAAAACGATGTAAAAAAACAGGATCGGGGTCCCATAACTACCCTGTGTAATATCATTGGTTGAACCCCTAATTTTGATATGAGTTATATACTATGTGTAATATTGTACTATAATTACATTTTAATGCTTTAAGATGCTTGAATGCAAATCGTCAAATCTCTGGATAATGAGATTTCCGGAAAATTTTAGTTTACCTTAAATGTCATATGAGATTTCCCATGAATTAAGTGTATACTTAAATTTACCGGAAATGTCGTTTGACATTTCCGGTTGATTTAAGTTTACCTTAAATTTCCCTTAAGATTCCTTTTATTTCATGGCAAGCTCCAAACGACATTTCCAAGACATTTCCTGGTTATTTTGGAACACTTAAAGATACTTAAATAGGAATTTAGATGCAGTGATTGGAACCAACTTCCTAAATCATAAACTAAGCCTAATTCATATAAAGCTATATTAAACATACGAGACAGATCTCTTCCGGTCCCCCTTTTTAGTGCCATAAAATGACTAATTATAGGCAGGGGGCGCCATGACCAATTGGTTTGAGCAGAGCGTCAAATCAAAAAAAAGTGTCAAACAACCCCGCTGTTTGTCATATTGTTACCAGGTACCTTATACGGTGGGCTACCACCCTGCCGCCTAGTGGGTGTTCTATGTACTATGACAGTAGGCTTGCAGGCTCTGCCACTCCACCTAGGAGGGTACTATAGTACTAGGTGTTGCCAAGGAAGAGCTGCCTTGGTTACCTTGTTTATTGCTGCTTGCTCAACGACCCATGCGGTCACATATTGCTTGGCTCAGCTTACAGCTTGCTACATGCCTAAATTTGTTATGTCATTGATGTTGTTATATAATGAATAAATAGGCCGTGTCATGAATCTGGCCCAAGTCCACTCTGTGTATTGTCCACGTACATTTGCCAGAATACCGACAGTATCAATAAATTAACACCTGAAACACAGAACTCAGGTTTGACTTGAGACTTGTTACAACTTCAAGTTGGGAGTTTCATATTTACGTCATCCTCATGAGTTTCTATATTTTGCAAAAGTCTCATATTTCAAACAGGAAAGTCATTGGTTTTGGCCACTACATATATAGTGTAATGTAGATCTGCATCAAGTTCCTCAAGCAGTAGCTTGGTTAGGTCACAGAACATAGGGCTCAGTCTCACGACTTTGTAACAATTGGATAGTCTTTGACTGGGTGACATATTTGACCGGGTGACGTATTTGACTGGCAAGATAAAAACAGCTGAAATGGGGGCTGGGGCTATGTACATGGAAATGCTGGGAAATTTGTAATATATAGTGCTATAATATATATCAACTCCCCCCCCCTGCATTTCCCTCTAAATAGTTTAATCTTGCCGGTCAAAAACGTCACCCAGTCAAGGACTATCCAATTGTTACAATCTCACGAGACACAGCCATAGTCCCAAAGAGATTTAAGGGCCCATGGCCTCATATGGATATACAGATAAGGACACTATCACTAGGGTTGTTGTTTATAGAAGTTATGATAGATCTTGAAGGAAACAATCATGGTTCTAACCTTTTTTATAGTTTAACCCTGTGGCCTTGATCTTTGACCTATGACCTTGACCTTTGTAAATATGTCATGAATCTGGCTAACAGCGCCCACATAGACTGGCCACCCATGTGGTGCCCCCTGGTACCAATACTCAGAACTATCAGGGGGGGTTACTTCTCATCAAATAAAATGACAAATGAAAATGAGGCATACAGTGAATGTTGCAACATTTTATTTCAATGGAATGGTGTTTTAAAATATGCATCAAACACTTAACACAATTAGATTCCCAACTTGGACTACAGTTTAATCTTGGAATGAAGGTATCGTAATTAAAATGTTAGCAATTTAGTAAAATATTAGTGAACAAGTAGCCTACCAATCTCTTCTTTGATTCTATGTAATCATATGTTATCTTATCGAACCCTTTTTATGTATGGGTTTTGTAATTTTACTCATATATAGCTAACAGTGGTTGTGTGTGAGTTACAGTCTGGTATGTTGGTGTATATTGGTGTACATGTTGTGGTGTTACTTGGGCCTTATCCTGGACGCTGTCCGGACGTGGTAATGACCCCACCAAGTACACCAGTAATAATAATAGTGACCATAGGGGCCGTTCAGGTTGGAGGACAGGCTATAATTATGCCACCAGGCACCTTTAAACCTCACTCAGATCTCAGAGTTGTGCCTATCAACCTTTTCTGTAATTCTATTTAATAAAAAGTAATTGTGTTTGGACTTTTATTCGTGTTCATATTTTCACCCATACTTATAGCTAACAGGGCGTGTGTGTATTTTTAGTTAAGTTTGTTGTTGTACATGTTGTTATAGTTGGTGTACGTTGTATATATAAACATTTATATTTGTAAATTTGATAATTTACCCATATAAAGCTAACTGTGTGTGTGAGTGTTACAGTCTGGTTTGTTGGTGTACATCTTGTTATAGTTGGTGTACATGTGGTGGTGTTACTTGGTCCTTATCATCATCCTGGATGCTGTCAGGTACAGTTTGTGACCTGACCAAGTAGACCAGAAATAATACTGGTCACCATAGAGAGTGTTCAGGTTGCAGTTCATGCCACTATTGTGCCACCAGGCACCCTTCCAGTACACAGCCCTATTACCACCTGACCAAGGATCGTTGTCACGATCCTTGGTTGTGAAGAACATTGTGTTGTGGTAATCAAGTGCATCTCCTGAAAACATCAAACAGAACACAGCCATAAGGGACATGATCAACACCTTCTTGAGTTTAGTTTCTTAAAGCAGATAATGAACATGTCAGTTTGATGTTGTGTTCCCAATAGTGCGCTTTGATAATGCCTGACACATAACTTAGATTTTACCAAACAATGCAATTGTGGTTGGGATTGGTATCTGAAATTTATGACAGTGGATTGCTGTCACAATAGAGAGGTGGGAAGGAGATAATTTGTTGACCTTTGACCCAATAATTCTTTGTCAGGTATTGAGATTTCACTATTAGGTATCCACAGCTTGCATTAGAATATGGATAATTGTGTCAAATTGGACAGGTCTCAATGCAGTAGGGTGAACTGCAAAATGGTCCAATGGTATTCCTTTCTTTTTTTAAAGTATATACCTCCATACACCTTGCATATGTATGGCCACATGGGTTTCTAATGTCTAATACTCTTTGAATCAAGTGAGTAGTAATGACTAGTGAGAAACTATGTGTTGTTGATCTTTAATTTCCAGCTATACTGGTTACCAAAGTAAACTGTTTGCTGATCAGTATGGCTTTATGTTTGTGAGGAAGAATTATACTGGATGGAAATCAGTGGTTGATAAGGCTGTTACTTACCAGGGTTATTCTGGCCATTGGAAAAGCCGCCAACATGAAGTTGATATTTTCCGCTCTCGTCTGCAATCCAGAACTCATTGTAATCTGCATAAGCTGTCAAACCCCCGTGCTCCAGCTCAATCTGAAATGAAGTTAATTAAACCTCAACTTATCTATCTTATCTAAATTTGGCTACCACGCTCTGACAATAGCATATTTCTGATTCAATTCAGGCATGCCAAACTCTGCCACACAATTACACACAACTATAAGCAAAACCAGAGAGAATTAAAGTAAGCAATGTCTATAGCAATGTAAGTATGATCTATCTAAACATCCTGCCCAGTAAACAAAAAACGCTATACAACATTTTCTAACGTTATATAACATTTCTCTAAGGCTCCTCATTGTTGCATTAGGTTATTTATAAACATTATTTTGACGTAAAATAACGTTTCCTGTTAGCTGGGTGGCCTATTTATAAGAAATATGAATATGTTAGAGGGATGATTGGTAGATGTACTCACTTTAAGTTGTTGATCCTGGTTTACAGTCATCAGATGTAGGATATCGTTGCCAAGCCAGTATTCTGTGTCTACGCCACCGAAGCCTCTCTTATAGTCAGACCAGGTGCGCTGAAAGTCAACTGTCCCATTCATCCGGCGCTGAAACACCTGAAATGTGTGAGTAAATGCTTTTGTAGGGATGGTTAGATTATTAAAGCTGGAAGGACATAAGCCCGGACTCCATTAGGGCAACACAGGTACCTGCGAAAGGAGGCAATCTTTTTTGATGTTTTGATTTGCAGATATTTTTCATTTGACTTATTTCGCTTCATTTCACGGTAGTGTCTGTTTGTCGCCCTGCTCCTGGTGAGAACTAGGGCTACACTGCCGTGAAATGAAGCAAAATGTGCAAATCAAAATACAAAAAAGGTCTCCTCATTTTGCAGGTACCTGTGTCGTCCTAGTGAAGCCCATGCTTACGCTTTATGCTTTATTTTAATGGTGTATTTGTACATGAATGCACAGTTTAAGGATTTCAAAAGGTATTCAGGAAAAAAGACATGAAAAATGCAAATTCTGTTTCATTTTACACCTGCTTGTAGGGATTTAGTTTAGAACACAATATAATTTAAGTATGTTTGCTACAGCTAAAAAAGTGAGTTCCTACTAACGGTACATGTATATGTGCATATATAGTATAACTCACTGTCCAGCTACCCCCCTTCAGTTCCTACTCACAGTACATGTCTATGTGTGTGTATATATAGTATAAATCACATTCCAGCCACCCCTTGAAGATCTTGCTCATTATACATGTCTATGTGTATAGTATAACTCACCGTCCAGCCACCTCCCTGCAGTTCCTGTTCACAGTAGACTTGTATCGGGGTTCCACCAGGGCTAATGGTGTAGACCCCTGACGTTGTACCACCATTATCATATACCTCCTGGCAGTCCTTTCCAGCTGAGTGAGAGGATGTTCATTTTAATATATGTGTTCAGGGGAATGCATCCTGTGTATGCACCTAATTGTTCTATGAAGACCTATGCTTTATCATTTTTAAATATAGTATCGTGGCAGAGAGGGTAGACTGATGGTTGCTAAGATTGGATGGTGAGGTTTAGAAACCTTTTCATCAGAACAATGCTTCAGCTATTTGTCTCCCAATCTTTGAAACCCACAAAATAAAACATCTCGTTGAGTGCTTAGGTTATGAAGAAGGTTTAGACACATGTCAATTAGACTTTAGTAGAAGGATATCCACCTGCAGTAATGGTTGTGGTCAGTGATTCAGTTGTAGTAGGTTCTGGAGTAGTATCGCGTTCAGTTGTGGCTGCAACAGATTCATGAATACAATCTCAATATATACATAATACAAACTTACATATATATATGTAAGTTTGGCTTTCTTTAGTATAATGATATAATGAGGGCAACTTTGTATTTCCTTGATTGCTTATGGAAATTTCTTGTTTATCTAAGTGCTGTCCGTGTGAATTATGTAGACACATTATACTGAAAAATGGTTTGTGCTAATATGAGTCACCAGACATTTACACAAAGACATTCTAGTAACTAACACTAATAACATTCACCTTTGTCTCCATCATCTTCGTCCCCTCTCACTAACATCCTCACACTGACCAGGGAGTTGGAGAAGCCTCGCCATGACCTCCAGAACATCCCGCTGTGTGCTCGACCCCCGTACACACCGTTTAGATTGGAGGTGGTGCAGTTATCATACCACCAACCTCCGCAGTGAACCTGGGCACAGCTCCTGCAGTCATTGTCATGGTCTGCGTCCTTAGTAGAAAATGGCTGCCCGTTATGGTGGGATAGAGAGTCGCCTGAATAAGGAAAACAGTTCTAAATAACATCTTGTTTTATTTTTTATCAAATACAGCAGCCTCATTGACTGAAGCTAGGAAAGCTTTATTTCACACCCCTGTGAAATAACCCATGCTCATATTTCAGAACCCTGTGATGTCAACAATCACATCATCAATGTTGTTTCTTTACATTTGCACTGTGTAAAAAGGGCTATTTTATGCTCCCCCAATCATAACTTTTATGATTTAAATTTAAAAAGATGAAAAAAACACTTGCTTTAGTTTGTTGAGTATTTATTTCACTTGTTGAAGGTGGGTTCATTTTTAAGTCATGGATAAACCATCTCAATAGACCAAAAATTGTAAACGTTTTCTATTATTTATTTAACGTAAGCCTCAGCAACAAAGGGCAAGATATATTATCAGCTCTTTTAATGATGTGTTATAAATCTGCCATTTATTATGAATGTTTTTAACCCATTAAGGATGTGTGTTGTCATTATGATGGTCAAAAACAGTGCTGTGATTATCCTATACACTCTAACTATGACAGGACTCAAAGTACTTATGTCTTGAATTTAAACATTGGTTGTACAAACCTGTCACATCATCTTCTGCACCATACCCGGCCACAGAGAGTTGGAAGTTCAAGCCTTCGTCAGCCACAGAGAAGCTGCTGTAGTCCACATGGTAGTGGCCCTCCCCTGCATACTGCAGCTCAACTCGCAGACTCTGCTTACGGTTTTCTGTTAAGATGTTCATGTTCTGGTTACCCAACCAAAACTCTCCGGCCAGGTTACCGAATCCAGTCACATACTCTCGCCAGCTACGATGGAAATTCACGCTGCCATCGAGTCTGCGCTGCACCACCTGTAACATACAATGAAAATACATCTAGGGTATGGGGATTTCCATTTATTGCAATAAATACATGTATTACAAAAAACATTGCTTAAGTTATTCTAACCCTGACCTAACCATCTACAGGAAACATAGTGGTGCACATGCTTTTGAGCTTTCTTGTCATGAATGGGACTTTGGTTGAGCTGCAATCTTGAATCTTTTAAACACAACAGGGTCGGAACCTCGACAGTCTACCAAGGTAGTCCAGACAAGTTACTCATGTGTAAGCACTGAATTGGTACTTTGTGATAATAAATGCTGTAATTAAGGTAGGGTTTCAGGGTAATTCAGCTGGACATATTTTTAGTGCATTTTTTACCACAGATTGGTTCAAAGTATATGTAACACACACCAATCTGACAGGAATTGATGTTTCCTTCAAATAATTGCCATTTTATAAGGCGTTGCTAGGCATGGAATGAAAATGGAACAAAAACATTCTTTTTTAGCTTCCAACTCTAGGGGTTGTGGAAGTATCACGCGAACACAGGTTCCAAATTTGGTTTGAATGCAACAGGTTTATTCAGTCAAGATCACAGCCTTAAAGTAACACGAAGGTTTGCTCGGTTCACTTGGTTAATCAACTCGAAGATGTACAGCGTTCTACCTCGGCCTCTTATATACCCTGAGCGCGGACCAAGCAGTGTCGACGTGGCACTCCACCGGAGCGCCGTCTGGAGTGCCCTGCTTGGCTCTGCTACCGGATAACCGAAAGGACATGGCATAGGTGTTGCTACCTAGTGTCCGAAGAAGGCACTTCCCGCACTGACTCCACGAACCCATATGTACACATATTATTCGTGCCCCTACACAACTCTTCAAACGGAGTTCTGGGATATTAATTCAACTGAATTATCATTTATGATGATTGCAGATACATATTGAAGTCATTTCCTTGGGAGATTTTTTGAATCATTTTGATATTCCAAGTATTAAGGTCAGGGGAGGTCTTGAAAGTTGCTTGGTTACTAAAAATGGTGATTTTTGGGCAAAAGTCAGGGAAAATCACTCGTTTTTAGTAACTATGCAACTTTGAAGAGCTCTCCTGACCTTAATAACGGGAGTATTGACATGTTTCAATAAATCTCCCCAGGAAATGACTTTAAGATATGTGTCCAATCATCAGAAGTTATAATCACCTTGAATTTCTATCCAATAAGTCCGTTTGAAGATTGAAAAGCTCAAAAAGAATGGTTTTTGTTCCATTTTCATTCCATGCCTAGCAACGCTACACAGAATTGAATTTACTTGAAGGGGACATCAATTCTGATCAGATTGGTGTGTGTTGCATATAACCGTAGCATACCTGTGACAATTAATGCACTAAAAATGTGTTCAGCGGAATTACCCTGAAACCCTACCTTAAAGGGTTAACGAGTACTTACCACCCAGCCTCCTCCATGTCCCTCACACACCACATCCATCTATCCCTCAAACCATGACACTGCCACTACGGCCAGCACCTCTTGAGATAGTGCATGGGCAGTGCATTAATGGATTATAGACTGTTTACAGGGTAAAAGGTGAACCACACTTACCACCCAGCCCCCTCCGTGCTCCTCCTGCTCACACACCACGTCCATCTCCCGCAGCCCATCTGGACTGATGCGGTACACTCCCGATCTCACCCAGCCGGCCTCATACGCAGCAAGGCAATCTTTATGAACTGTAATGAGAAGTATTCATTATAAACATTATATCACTGAGCAACCCTTGTATGCTGCAGTACAATGTTTGTGGACTGAGACAGAAAACAGTCTATTTACACACTGTATTATACAAAACAACCTTATATGCTGCTCATTACATCACCACATAGAATAAGGCCAATGAAAAGCTAGTGTATAGACTTGTCCATGTTGTGTTTATCTCTGATGACAAATCTCACCAGCTACATCTAAATGTGTTAGAGTATTTGCCTTAAGGAACAATTCATTTGTATAAAATATCAGATTGAGAAACCTACCCTTCGGGACCTGGGGATTTTTGTTCACTTCAATTGGACGGAAATCTTTAAAGTGCCTCTGAAAGAAAATCATTTAACCCTGTAATGGTCACAGAGTAGATAAATGTGTTCATGTGCAATGATCTTTGTTGTCATGATGCATGGACTCAGCCCTGCAGACCCACATTAAAGCATCACATTCCCCTACTATAATATTATGAATGTGTATAACTTTAAGTTATACACATTCATAATACTCTTCTTACCTACTTAAGATCTTTCATCACTTTCCACATACACATAACAGGGTTTATAATTTCACACAAACATGACTTACCCCTAGCATGTATTCAAGCAACCCCGTTTGGTTTGCTGGTTGATATCCATCTAGCTTGTCCTCGATTTCCTCGAGACGTCTCAAGATTTCCCGTTTCAGTAACTCCTGGTCAATGCGCACATCGTACACGTCCTCCAGCAGCAACTACAAACAGCGTTAATACAACATTAAACACATGAGTAGGGATTATAATCTTTAATGTTTACTTCCAAATACAATCTTTTTATTTTTGCAATGTATGATGGTTTAGTTAACCAAGAAGGTACTGAAATTGTTTAATGAAGATATGACATGAATGAGCGAAATATGTTCAAAATCAAAGATGTTCAAACCTAGGAATATCCTCAAGTAGCGAAGTGTGCCTGGCTGATATGAACATTGCCAGATCACATAAGAAGATGCAATTCCAACATCTATGATCATATGTCAATATTTAATATTTAATACAGTGGAATCTCGTTTCTGGGGAACTGGTATGAGGACCTTCCTGTTATAAGGAACACATTATCATTGCCAAAGTTGCCTGTTCTCTCTATATTGAGTACTGGTTGTGAGGAACATTGCTTATAATGAGCAAATTTGCTTTGCCAAAATGCTCTCCTCATAACAACATTTCACGGTAATACTGTTTTCTTGATACTTACATTAACTAAAATCTCGATCCGCTCTAGCCTGTCATTGGTGCTGTTAGATGGTGGGTAAGTGTCGGGTCCTGTGTCCACCTTTTCTAGCTTTTCATTCAAGTTGTTGAGTTCTGTCTGGGTCACTGCCTTGTGACTCGGGTTGTTGACAGCGTTCTGGTCTTTGTGACTGAGGTTGTTGACAGCATTCTGGGCTTTCTGACTCTGGCCATTGATGGGGTTCTGGTCTATCTGACTCGGGTCATTAAGAGTGCTCTGGTCTTTGTGGCGCAGGCCATTGACAATGTTCTGGTTTTTCTGCTTTGGTTTGTCGACATAGCTTGCTGCTTTGTGGCTTGGTTCATAAACAGTGTTCTTGGCTTTCTGACTAGCATCGTGGGCATTGCTCTGTGTCTTGTGACTGAGGGCGTTGAGTTGTGCCCAGGTCGGTGCCTTGTATTGTGTCGGTGCCTTGTACTGTGTCGGTGCCTCGTATTTTGTCGGTGTCTTGTATTGTGTCGGTGCCTCATCCGCCCTGACACTCAGGCAGCAAACCAGGAGCAGGCTGCACAAGCGCCAACCCATCTTTTCTGCAAAAGTAAATGAAATAGAATTAATGATGTATTCCAATGAAAAACTGGTTATTTAAGTTCTAAACCTTTTAATGAAAAACTGGCTATTTACTTAAAAGAGTTCAGTGTATGCAAAAGATCTTACAGCCAATATAAATGTCAAACTACCACAATCATCAACCATGAGTATACTGATTCTCAAACTCTCAAACTCATACTAATGCCATACTAATTGTTTGAACAGAACAAATAACTCCACAAAAATCCATGGGAAAATCTTGCAGTAGTGTCGCCCCATTAGCATGTTTTTGAGAATAAAGAGGGTAATTTATAGAAATTCCTGTTGCCATAAGATCTCAGCTTATTGTACTATCAATAGTAGTACTATGAAAGGAAGACAGCCAAAATGCTTCCTGTTTGGTGAAAAGCGGAACTGCTGCAGGATGCATGCCGCTCTCAGCCATCGGACCTGGCGGCTCTAACTACATGTACCATGCAAAAGAGAACTAATATTGTATCCTTCAAGATTGATTATAACTACAACAAACAATGCCTAACAGATGTATAGCTCAGGAAAATATTAGCAGGGTTGTTGTTTATTGTAGTTATAATGGATCTTGATGGATACAATATTGGTTCTAACCTCTTAGTATATTATAGTTATATTTGTTTGAGCCCTCCCCCCCAGGTTGGATGGCTAAGAACGTCTTCCCTGCACTCATTCCTTGAGGATTGCGTTCTCGTGAGTATAGCTCCTATTTAATTAGAAGATTGCGCAGTGTAGTTTACCCTTGGAATCATTTTGATAATGAACAGTATAATTCATAGACACTTTCAGAGGGTATCCAATAGAAAAACGTCTGCAAACTAAAGACATCATTAACGCCATGGGCAGGGGACAAAGGGCCAAAGTTCACTCAGACTCTTGCAATGATACATATCGTGAGGTTTATTCACTCTTTGTTATTTTTCTCTTTTGTCTATTCAACTTGTTCTTAAGTCTATATTAATGACATGTTATCATGGCATAGATTATGTGGCCTATGTCTATGCTGTACAATCACTATGTACAAATCCTGGCCAGAATGAAACTTAAATCAATTCATATCAGGATAAAGTTCCCAGTTTTGGCACCAGATGGCAGCCCGCACTGCACATTGTAAGTAGGACAGGACATATAGAGACAGACTCAGGTGCAGTCTGGGGAACCGTTCAGTTCTGTATAATCTCTATGTGACTTGCGAGTAAACTTTGTAACTTTCCTAAAACTGCTTAACTCTGTCCGAGTTAACTGTTGAATATGACCCGGAGTTCCAAAGTACGGCCTTGTTTAGAAAAGATCCCTCTGAGAAGGGTCGTGGTCAGTCATACATGTCATTGTCAGACATATCCATTATTCTGCCATAAGCCTTCCGTGCAATCAGGCTCACGTTTCAAATATTTACATGATCCTTAACCCTTTAAGGCCGACCAAAAAAAGTATTTGCTGGTGATGAGGGTGAGACATTTTCCCTGGGAACTTTCCCTGGGCCGAGCCTTTGCTGATTCCCATAGAGTTATGTCGACTATAGTCGATGCTCGGCCGTTCATGGCATCGACTATAGTCGATGCTCGGCCGTTCATGGCATCAACTATAGTCGATGCTCGGCCCTAAAGGGTTAATGGAGAAGTAGAAATTATTCTCATTACTTTTTTAAATTATCAAAAAACACTAGCCATTACATTTTTTTCTGAAACTCCACAAACATTACTCTGATCATTTCCTGACCAAAAAAAAGTTATTTTGATATGTTTCCAATACATAATCTGAGAGTTTTGAGGTGATGGAAAAACGTGTGATTGGTAAATTCCAAAGAAATTGCATATAAAAATGGTCTTATTGTATACAGGTATTTCATTGACTATCTTTAATATTGACTTTTGTCTTATTTCTGCGATTTACCAGTTCATGAATGGGAGCTTCTGAATTATCCTAGAAAATGGTTTATTTATCAAAGTATTTAGTCAAAAGGACGGCCTATTTATTAGGGGGAAACCCCAAATCAGCATGTTATCACTTTACAAGCACGTGAGGTGTAGGCTAAACAAAACCTGCTCCAAACTTTGTCAAGCTTCCCTAACAACACAGTTCCAAAAGTCTCCACCAGATGGTGGGGTGGTGAACTACAACTCCGAGGTGTCCTACCAGTGAACTGGACTCCTGTGTACCAAAACTATTAACAACCTGGCTGTTCCTACACGTAAAATCAGCTTAAAATCCTCCAAGAATTATGATGGCCTTAGAAGATAACTGTTAATATATGCCTACTAAATATGGCATTATTGCACCAGATAGAGGCCCTTTGTGACTTACAGGCTTCACAGGCATATTGCCACATGAACATTATCATTATCAGCCAAGTATGGGATTGATGAAGATATCCCTTCTGGGCAAATTGCTTAATTAGCGTTCATTTGCAGCAAGTTTGTCATTAGTGAGGGTTGTGGCAAGGGTAGAGACTATATACAAAGAGAGATATCTATGTACAATGTATAAGTGTTAGATAACTGTGGTAGAATATTCCAAATAATGCAGAGCTACCAAAGAGTTAATACTGTAAACGTAAATATTTTCGCGCTGTACCTTTTTTCGTGAATTTTGTAGAATTGAAAAAATTTGCGGAAATATGTACAAAGCGATTATTTATCCACTGTGGTTAAAGAACTAGAATATTCGAAAAAACGCAAATTTAATACAAGTGAAAGAGTACATTTTAGAAAATTCGCAAAAATACATACACACAAAATTAACTAGGTTTACAGTATACCATCTGTACATCACAGTGTAAGCGTACATTCAGACCTGAATCCACGTCAATGGGCATTATAATCTCAGCTCTCCCAGGGACTAAAGTCAAAGTCACCATAATCAGATTGCTGGTGCTGCCCATAGGATCTGCCTAAAGTCAGGGTGCAGCTTATACGCGAGCTAGGCTTATATGTGAGGTTTTATTGCACATGTACATATGTCCATTGCTATTCATCCATGTCATACACATGTATCACATTCCCCGTCACTCTACTGCCCTCCCTTCGACACTCCCCCTTCTCTGTTTAAACGACTGATCCCCTAGCCACCATTGATGATAAGACCCCCTCCCACCAAGAGCCTGAGATAATCTGTCAGAGTTCAAATAAAGTCTATGTGTGATAATGCAGATTAATGTAATGTACACGTGTCCATGTAGGATCATAATGATGCATGAATACAGCCCTGGTGAGTCCCTCGCTAGGCTACATTCATGCATCATGATGACCAAGGGCATAATGCATTAAAATATTATGCCACCCTTAAAGGTTTAAGAGAATACTTCATTGATCTGAACGTGAGTACCCATACTCAACTGAAGGGCCCTTATAACCAGCAGGACTTATCACACTTTGGTGTGAACTCGGTGTCAAGTACTCCTCACCGTGGACCTAAAAGTGATTACGTCAAGTACCTCTCACTTAACCTACACACTTACAGACTGTTATCAGGACTGATACACTCTAACACCATTGTGTTATCAGCTGTCAGAGAGGGTGCTGATATCACTATTAATCATTTACCTTTATTATCATAAGGCACTACTTGTTATTGTTAATCGGGAATAGTCATTATCAGTAGTCACGGGAGGTGTAATAGGTTTTGGGGGGGAAGGGGCAAAAACAAATATTTCGATCCGGGGGGGGGGGGGGGGTGGATTCCCCCCTTTTGCCGTTTCTGTGAAAAAGCAGTGCATTACTACAGTTAAAAAGAAGGGTGCATCGGGGGGAGGAGGGATTTATTTGCGCGCTTGCACCAAAATCTACCATCCCCCCTACCCATTCTAAAATAATGACCACTCCCTAGTTCAGGCCTGACTCCTTCACACCAGGAGTACGTACCCATGCGTCAGTGAGAGGACCAAGATCTTTACTGTCTTTAGTTGGTATTATCCCAGTGGGGGCCTACAGGGATAGGGGGGGGGGGGGCTCCAAGAGACACAACGCTTTCATAATGCAGTTCTCACTGCTTCTTGGGGACAGACCCATATGTATTCTTAAAGGCTCAGATCTTGATACCCCTCCAGCAACAGTTGCCATGGAACCGGGACAGGTACTGGCAGCTTAAATTGAAGATGTCTCTACATAACAGACATTCAGAAAACCTATGTGTAGTACATTAATTAGCATCCCCAATGAGAAATTTAAAAATGTCAGATTGTTTTAATTCTTATTTGTATTGATGCGCCATGCGATTAGAATGACAAAACTGTTTTATTTTTTTGTCTAACATGTCTAGAACCGACAATACTCAGGATTATTCATTGAAAAAAGGGGCTGTCAATTGGAGGAAATGTCCTATACATAAGGCACCATCACATGGACCCCCTCCAAAGGTGTCACTGCAGCTCCGCCATTGACAGCTTTCACAGCTTGTCGACGGGGCTTGTCTGGCCGGCTTGTTCACGGGGGTATGTGGGCAGTGTACATGCACTTTGGCGGCCTCCTGAAGGCCATAGGTACGGGAGCAGTGCGCAAAAATGGGGGTGGAGTTTCACTAAATGATTTCTAAAACATTTGGGAATCAAATTACAATTATATAATTTTAACTGAAGATGCACAAGACATCACTAGATATATTTACAAAACTTCAGGTTGAAATTTAGAATAATAAATATTTCAGAGGTAGGTGTCCATCAATCATTATATTGTGAGACTGCCTCGCAATACACACGCCAAAACAGGCCAGATACGGACATAATGCATGTCAGAAACATGCTTGTAACTTTTTTTCTAAGCATCATAAAAACATGTAGCTTGTTACACAAATGTGTGTATATGTTATGCATTTGCATAACAAGTTTCGTGAACGTAGTTTAAATATTTAGCCTTTTTAAATAGGAGACATTTGGTCAGCCAATACCCCATTTCTACCAGGGGCATGGCAGTGGCAGTGGTACCCCCTCCCCCCGGCCATCCCCTCAAGGACACAAGGGGGTGCATAGGTGTTGGGGCGGCCTCACACCCCCCTGGCAGACCCGCAAAAAAACCGTCATAAAGATTTGCAAAGCCGCGGCCCTTAAAATAAACACAGGGGGATAAATGAAACACTATTAGAATCCCATCTTTCCCATCTTTGTTTTGTATCTATCAGATAATGTGTGCGGGGTAAACATTCTGAATAGTCCATGGAGTTCTAAGAAAGTTTATTTTAATAGGTCACATATCTGGCTGGCAGTATCTGATTTTAAAATGGCATACACCAAATTATAGCTAAACATGTTTTCTATTTGCCTAACAGATTCCCATAGACATATAGAGCTGGGGAATCCTGTCAGCTATCAAATTATAGAGGGAGAATCCCAGTGCTAGTGATAAACACGGCCCATGCATGCATGGCCAAACAGTAGGCACAGGCATCCAACTGATAAGCGTGACCAATTGGTGAGGCTACATTAATGCAATCTATTTTCCCCTTCAACATTTAATGTGCTTACTTTGTCATTCTATTCCTCCGTTACCCTCTCCCTCTAGCCAAATATTGTAGTATAGAGCCCTGTCTTCGTGTCCCTACACTATTCTCTATGCCAGAGAGAGAGATTCACCATAGCTATAAAAAAATAAATACCTCTCCCCAGTTATTTAGCACTGTTTAGACTAGAGAAGTCATTGCATGATAGAAAAATAATTAACAATGATTAGAGGCCCCCTTGACTTGTCTCCAGTATGGGGCCATTCTTACACTTATCCAAGTATTTATGGGCGTCATGGGTGTTTGAGGGGGAATGGGATAGAGGAGTTGTGAATTCGACACAGCGACATGGGCCCTTCTTGCGCTTAGTGACATGGGACATGGGGCCTTTCTTAACAGGTGCTGGCAACTCCTTAAAATGACTATGCCAGCGACTTTTGAACCTGTAGTCATTTTTCACCCTGGCTTATGAAGCCATTGTGGAAAATGACCCTGCTCTTAAATCATAGTAAGTGCCTTTTTGCAATGGATATTTCGGTTATTTGCCTCCACTTTTCATTATAAAATCATCATAAATAAACGGAGAACTATGTGTATTAGCAATTTAGTATTTCAAAATATCTCCCAATGATTTTTCTTAGTAGTATACTAAATACTTGCACCAGATATGGGAGAGAGTAGCTCTCTATTCTCAGAAAAATGCAAATGTGACTGGTGTGCCAAATTTGTGACAGAAAAAAAGCACCCCATCAGTAGAACCACAATATAATCTAGTAAAATCCGGGAGAACTTTGGTACCAGAAGTAAAGCAGCTGAGAAAACTGAATGAAAACATACGTGTATGTGTATTCTTTACTAACACACTAGAAAGTCCTAGAGGGAGGTGTATTCAATGGGATTATATAACAACCAGAGGGGTAAGGCAGCCCAAAAAATGAACCTGCCTTGAGCATTCACACCTTGGGAGGTGGGAGGGGTGGGCGGTTATGTGGAGGGAGGCATGGAGAGAAATGGCCCCGGCTTCATAAGTCTTTTCAGGGTCATTTCCTGGTCATTGCTTAGACCTGCTTAAATTCGATATGACAAACTGGCCATTTCTAGAAATTTACATCCTCCCCATCTAGGGCCCCACTAACAGCATTACAAGCACAGAAATAAAGACAGAGTCAAAAGGGAGTCCAGGTTGCCTCCAGAATGACTCCTGGCTGAATAAGGAGGCTTCCGCAGAAGGGGGAGTCATTCTGGAAGCAACTTTGACTCCCTTTTTACTCGGGGACCAGTTGGAGAGAGTGATCATTACACTGTATAGCAGTGTATGTCTTAGCGAGAACAGATTCACTATGTAGAACAGTCAGTCTTGTAGCTTACCAATTCTGTACCTCATTGTGATGGTTCTGTGTGGGTTGGACTAGTCTATGAGGCTATATATATATAAACATTAGAAAAATAGATCAAAAACATTGAGCAAACTGGCGAAACCCACCTCATCTATTTTGAATGCTTTTTGGATAATATGTGGGATCGTATAACTACAGGTTGGTTGGAGTGCATGGCCCTTCAACTTGACCCCAGTATAAGTAGATACAGATATCACCTTATCTACGCCACTAGTACGGGTCATGTGGGAGGGGGCTGACGTGCTGGTTAAGGGAACACTCAACCATTATTTGTAGCTGGGGAGGACATGGAATGGAATAGGTGAGAAAAGAGAACCTGACAGTGCAGTTACGTAGGGAAAGGGGGGCCAGGGACTGACCACCTGCCTCGTCTCAAACACAGCGGTGGGGGGAGGTGAAAATTCATGTTGGGGCCCGCCCCCAAATTTGCAGAGATGTTTTGAAGAAGCTAGCTCAATGTAAAGATGACGTGGGTTGTGGGCATGGGAGGGGGGTGCCTGATCAGTAAGCACTGGAAGATAGGAAGGGATATAATTACATGCAAGGGAGCGGGAATGAAGGGGTGTGCCATAACTGCTCCTTCCCCTTCTAGCAGCAGGTACCACACCTTTCAGCAACTAGCACAGCCAACCTCCACAACGCTGTCACCAACATTGACCTGACTGTAGTTCTCAAGATTCTATATCTTTAGTAAGACAAAATCTCACTGCAATTTTCAGTAATTGAATATGACTACGTATATATACTGCCCCGCCGATTCTACAGATGCAACAAACCTAGGCCTATGTACATATATATATATATATATATATATATATTTATATATATATATATATATATATATATATACATATATATGCATAGATGGTTCATATCTATACAGTTATAGCCTCTAGTTAGATGTCTGCGAGACCAACCTATGTATGGCTCATTATATATCTGGAAGGGGGGGGGGGGGTCACAACCTATGACAAGTAACTTACTGAGATCCTACAAATTCAGAATAGAAGATACAAAAGTTTGCTACCTGAATGGGCTTTGTAGATTTCAGCCTTGGAGTCTTGTGACTGTTGTCTTGTAGATGTAGGGATGTCACCCGAGTCTTGTCACTGGGGTCTTGTCCTGAGGTCCTGATCTATGCCAAGCAATTCTAGAAAGAATCAAGAACAAGAGAAGATTAATGTAATGGCATTATTGAGAGTTGATGAAGCAGCAATAAAGTAATAAAATATTGCAGGATAATCTTACTATTAGATGTGTTTAGTAAGTTTGAAATGATTGCAAACTGGGACACTTGTCTAAGTGTTAATCAAAATTAAGAGAGTGATAGACAAAGCTGTTTACCTTGAGAGGAGTTCAGCGGCTGAGAGAGTTGTCCACCCAGTTGTGTCGTCTCACCTGCTGCAGCCTCCTTTATACTGACTGACGGCCACTTGAACCCCGGCACCACACCCACATGTCAGGTAGTCACACAGACTTAGTACTGAACCTCTAAATTCTCCCTACCTGCCCTATGTAAGACATAGACATGGGGGAAAGTCAAGGGGGCTGTAAATTCTCCCCACCTCCAGGTCTGCCGTCTCCTTGTGCCCTTCCCCTGCACAGTGCATGCGTCTGATTGGTCCATTCAGAGATTGTCGCCAGGCAGGAGACCATAATATTATGCTGCACTTCAAAATGCTGATACCCAAGTTTGAACCCACTTCAAGTTGCAGTCTGCGGTCCTTGACCTGTCAGGGTGTGACACCTGCACTAAGGACCCGGCCCCGGGGCTGCATCTTGAGTGGGGCCCTGAAGGGTTAAGGAGGAGATAGCTTCATCTGTGGCTAAAACCTATCTTATTGAAGTAAGAGGTACTGATGGGGGTTACTCTGTTATTTAGAGAAAAATACTCTGATACTCTGATTACAAAGTTCCTGTCCAAAGTAGACAGAGATCATCAACCCTTTAAGGATGGATGTCGCTTAAGGATTACATTTGTCATCATGATACACCAATGCAGCCCTGGCGAGTTACTCATCAGTGCTACATTGGTGCATCATGCCAACCCTTTGGGAGCATCACATGCATCACAATGACAAAGGGCATAGCACATTTAAGCACTATACCGCCCTTAAATGGCTGCAGAATGCACTAACAAACTGCAACTTGTTAATACATGGAAACAGCTTTGGTGAATAAGTTGTCAGCCCTGCATTCATGCATCATGCTGACTTGGTTAATACACTTTTATTGTGTCGTCATTATGCACAGGAGAGAAAAGAAAATGCCATAAATATCCGCATATAACCTGGCTGAACCAAACCTCTAGTGCGGGTTTTACAATTTTCTCAAAAGCCGGGTGCAGATGGAACAAGGGTTTTTAGTAGTATAGTGCAGTACTAAAATGGCAATTTTCAGTTTCCATGTGCGGGTTATAGGGTTTTCACAAAGTCAGGTGCCGGCTTTACGCAAGATGCGACTTATACAAGGTAATTCATGATACATCAATTTCGAAAAAGCGGAAGATGGATCTCTGCGAGATCATTGCTCCGGTCTTAACATTGAACTAGAATTGTGATGACTGCCATGGACTGCAGTGCTAAACCATGCTGGTTTCAGATGCCATTTAAATATAGTAATCACGTAAACTAAATACAATCTGACCCCGGATGGCTTGGAATAGACCATTCTTAAGGTTATTCTTGGTTTGGTTGATTATAATACCTACCCAGTGGAGACTCTTGAACTCTGCAGGAGAAAACCCCCTTAAAACCTATCAATGCATTTTTAGGTTACCTTTATGGCAAAAAATGCCTAAAGTGTGATAAACTAGCGGTCTACACCAATCCATCATTGGTAAAACTATATCCAAGTTCACAGGGTTAGCATTTTAAAATAGCTTCTGAAAATGTATACTCCGCTCAGGTGTTCGTCCTATTGTTCTTACTGTAGGTTTATTTCCATATTCCATTTTGGCTACCCTGTGCGGAGGTTTTGGAGGTGCTGTCCGGAGATTTTTTACTAGGGAGTGCTGTCCGGATGTTTTGTGGGTGCTAACCTGAGGTTTTGTTGGTGCTGTCCGGAGGTTTTGTAAGTCCTGAGAGGAGATTTTGGGACCTAATTCGTTTTGAAAAACCATGGGCTCTTATGAGACTCGAACCCTAGAAGTTAGGATCCATGTACCAGCGCCTAGACCACTCAGCCATGGCGCCTGTACATATCATTGAGGTATATCTACTGCCCAGGTTCAATCCGTATGGGCCCTGTGGACCTGCTAACCAGCCTTCAGTTGAGCTTTTAGTGGTTGCTAAAGGTCCCTAATATATCATCGTCACATCTACTGAAGATCAAACAACAGTTTATATACACTACATTTGTTGTAGTGAATTTAATTATATTTTGATGAACAAATTATAACAACAAAGATGTCTATACTTTGTGACAGGCCCGGAATATAGAGGGGGTTATTGCATGCAGAACACGTATAAATACTTACAGGACTGCTGACCCATAGAAATTAGGCATGCTGAGTAGTACCTTGGGTAATTAGGGACCTTTAGCAAACCATACACCATGACAAACTAAGTCACGCCTTATATAAGACGATTAACACAGGTAGAATGTGGGTAGGGATCCCACTCTCACCACATGGCGTTTGCTAACAGAAAAAAAACACATGATAAATACATCTATAGGACCTGAATAAACCTGAATACGTAGAGTACAATACATCAGATGGAGTATAAGCTAGAAAACCTCCTTGGAGGTTTCACAGCAAATACTACAGGTCCGCGGAGGTTTTCCATCACATACCTTGTAGCATTACAGCCTCTACATCATCAGGTGTCTATGGCAAGCCTGATAGGTAAACTATCCTCAATCCTGGATTTTTGGCCTTAACCCTGGATTTAGAGCCCTCATACCAGGATTAAGACCCCTTAACCAGGGTTTAGGGCCCAAAATCCTAGTTAATGGGCCTCAACCCTGACTTTGTACACAATGCAGGGGTACTAATAGCCCTGCATTCTCACAATGCATGGGTTTGATACTACCCCTACATTGTAACAATGCAGGGGTATTAGCTGTGACTTAGTATGGCTAACCTAACCAATGCTTTCTGTACAAAGCAGAGGTATCATATCCATGTCTACCCAGCCTTTGCTCTACCCTTACATTTTCCAGTTAATCCTGGTGTAAGGTACTAAAACCAGGATTAACTCCCTTAAACAGGGTTAAGAGTATCTTAACCCAGATTTACGTTCCTTATCTAGGGTTTAGGGCCTTATACCAGGATTAAAGTCTCTAAACCCTAGTTAAGGGAGTAAATCCTGGTATAAGGTCTCTAAGGTTTTGGGCCCATATGCCAGGTTTAAGGGAAGTCTACCCATTAGGCTTGCCATATGCGTCATAACAGAGTTCTGCTAGTACATTGTATATGTATACACTGATAATAATGGACCTGGAAATGTTAGTCACTACGGACTACGTTTCTACAGTCACGTGAACGTAGAAAAAATGGCTATACCTAGTTAGTCACCTATGTCTAATGTAAGTCATATAGTCAACCTATAGTCAGCCATTAAATCGGCTGATTTGGGCTATATAGTCAAGTGACTATGAATTTAATCCTTTCATGGTCTAAAGTAGTCAGCATGACTAATAGATATAGTCAATCATGAGAATAAGGGAAATGCAGGTCAAGGTTCAGCAGGGTAGAGCAAGGCGGAGCAAAGCTATGTAGAGTAGAGCAGGACAGAGCAAGGAAGAGTAAGGCAGAGCAAAGTAATGGAGAGTAGAGCAAGGCAGGGTAAGGCAGAGCTGAGTACTGTAGAGCAGAGCATGGCATAGCAGAGTAATGTAGAGTATAGCAGGGTAGATCAAGGCAGATTAAGGCAGAGCAAAATAATGTAGATTAGAAGAAGGCAGAGCAAAACAGAGTTTGGCAGATCAGAGTAGTGTAGAGGAGAGAAGGGCAGAGCAGTGTAAATTAGAGCAAGGTAGAGTAAGGAAGTGCAGAGTAATGTAGATTAGAGACAGGCAGAGTAAGGCAGGGCAAGTAAGAGCAGAGTAATGCATAGTAGAGCTCTATATTACTTGCTCTGCCTTATTCTGGCTTGCTATGTTATGCTCTAGGATGGGGTAGGCTAGGAAAAGGCATGGCAGGGGACAGGCTACGATAGGTAGGGCAGGTGACAGGCAACGATAAGGCAGGCTAGTGGACAGACTAGGAAAAGGGAGGGCAGGGGACAGGTTAGGATAGGGCAGGGCAAGGGACATGCTAGAGAAAGGCATGGCAGGGACATGCTAGGATAAGGCAAGACAGGGGACAGGCTAGGATATGTAGGGCAGGGGACAGGCTAGGATAAGGCAGGACAGGGGACAGGCTAGGATAAGGCAGGACAGGGGACAGGCTATGATAGGTAGGGCAGGAGACAGTCTAGGATAAGGCAGGACAGGGGACAGGCTAGGATTAGGCAGGGTAGGGGACAGGCTACGATAAGGCAGCCTATCCAATTAAGGCCTAGGATAATTTGGCTTATCCAATTAAGGCCCTCAGTAGCATAAGCAACCACTCATAGCATGTCCTTATTTGGTGTAGACATTTACATAATTGGTTGACATATAGAAACATATTTTTGGTTATTATCCAGTAATGTATTATTTGCTTTTAATGAGGAATGTATAGTTTCTGCAGGATTATACTTTGAGTGAAATGTGCAGGCATTGTGCTCATACACAGCTAAGGCCCATGGCCTACCCATACGGGGGACGTGGTCTGTTCACTGAATGGGACTCACTACTAATAGTATCTAGGAGCACTTCTCCCTATCACACAAGTACAGATAGCAGAGATGAAAAGGGAGGAGGTCATGTAGCCTCAAAAAACAGTTAAAACTTGTTATTCCAAAGACCGGGTGAGGGACTGGACACCTCTTTTGTTGTTGTTTGAAACAAAATTAATTCCTTTCCTTGATATTTCACTTGGACCCTCATGGGGCCACCCTGGCTGTCTATATAAGGGGCCATAGCTATATACAGATCCTAATCCATGCGGCGTCATGTAGCCATATATCATATAAATAAACCAAATAAATAAATGAATAAATAAATAAATCAACTTTATGTATCATACATATAGCAATTGTTATTTTTAAGGAGCTTATTGCTTGATTGTAAAGATGGATTTCAACCGATTTTTGGCTCTGGTTAGTTAAGTATCACTGCCAAAGAAGTGGGAGGAGGGGGAGGAGGGGGCAGAAAGGGAGGAGGGGGGAGAGGGGGTGATGGGTGGCCGAGGGGGTAAAGCAGGGCAGGAGCAAAGAGGGAGGTGGGAAGGGGAGGAGAGAGAGAGGGAGGAGGGAGAGCGAGCGGCGGGAGCACTGCTGGTTATACTGACAGAGGCATAGGAAGCAAATCGTCATTTGGGGGGGGGGAAGAAGTAGTTTTGAGCCCCCATTTCTACCACTCTGCCCCCACTTTTACCTATGTGGGAGAGGTGAGATTTTGGAAATGCATGTATTGTATTGCAGGGTTTTGGGAAACATCCATACATCAAATATATTCTGGCACCGTATAGGTACAACATATCACAACCATATTTAACCATTTAAGCACTGCATTGGGCTTTAATTAATGTCTCTTTTTGTCATTGCAATGCGTCCATAAAGAAGACCCTGTTTGTATGTCTCTATGTAGCATCCAGGCAGACACATCAGCATTATAGGACACTCCTTAGCTTACCCACTAAACACCGGCCCGCCATCTCTCAAGGTGAGACACTGTTGAATATATATATGCCAGTGTTTCAATAACAAGTGAGAGTTCAGACTAAGCTGTGTGCTAGAGTACCTACTTTAAGCCTTCAAGTGTGGCATAATGCATTCATGGATCATGCCGTTGGTCGTCATGATGCTTGAACGCAGCCATGTTGAGTAACTTGCTAGTGCTGCGTTCAAGCATTATGACGACTCTACTAGTTGAGAAACTCCTGAAGGGGTTGGCATGATGCACCAATGCAGCAGTAGCGAGTTACTCACCAGGGCTGCATTGGTGCATTATGGCAAAAAATGACAATTATTAGCGACATACGTGATAAAGGGTTAGTAAATCAGTCTGACAACATCGATGTCCCACACTGAGCACCTGACAGCATTACTGAAGGTGCAGCACTACATGATGTGTCTATCTGTGGTTCAACAACTTGTCACAGTTCAAACCAAGTTTAAGTGCATTGATTCTAGAGTACTGGAATGTGGGAGTGCCTACTTGAGTTAATCAGTCAGACAACATTGACGTCTGTATCTGCCGCCTCGTGTCATGTTGTCATACAGTCACCTAGCAACAAGGTAACAAGGTGTCAGATGTAGGAATCTGAATATCAGCATATGCAGATACTGGATCGATCTCAATACGAGCACAAGCAGTTACACAAAGGACCTTATTGTAGCTAGTTATGAACTGTAGGTCAAATATTTGCATAGATATTCTCCAGAGGGGGTCTTTAATTGATTTGTCTGACACCTCTCTGTAGATGTTATTGTAGATAAACACTCACTGTTATCTTGGCAGATTAAACTTAAATATTGTGTTGATATCAAGAGATAGCATTCATCTTTATCAGAAGGGACAAGTTGACTTAACCCTTTGATGGTGGCATATTGTTTAACTGGAGTATGCACCTTGTTGTGACGGAGAATGAATGCAGCCCCAGCAGGTAACCATTTTTTTTGTTTTTTTTTGGTTTGAATAGGTTTTTATTGTCTGACACAATATATACAGTGTGATTGTAGACAAGTTGCAATATCAGTTAAGTGATGTAGTCAGTTCTATACCAAAATAATGTTAGTTTCGGACGAGTATCCTTCAGAGTTTGATCTTATGATGTCATTTACATAACATAGCATAGCATGGCAAAAACCTTCTTGCAACCATGTAGCACTGCATTCATGCATCATGCTAACCCTTTGGGGCTGATACACTCCTGGCTTAATAAAGTAACTGGGGTATTCTAGTCTCACATGGGGGATGTATTCATGTATCACAAACATAAAGCACATCCATGCAATATGCCATCCTCAAAGAGTTAAACATATATATGACGGAGACAGACAGACATACATAGGGAGAGAGAGAGAAGGATACAGCGAGAGAGAGAGAGAGAGAGAGAGAGAGAGAGAGAGAAAGAGAGAGAGAGAGAGAGAGAGAGAGAGGGAGGGAGGGAGGGAGGGAGGGAGGGAGGGAGATATGGAGAGAGAGAGGGAGAGAGAAGTAGAGAAAGGAGAAGGAGAGCCTTAACACCTGCACAGGTGTGAAGTGCTCCATGTAACGCAATGGTGTAAAAAAAACTCGGAGATACAAATTTAAAATGTGAAAAGGGGGGGGGGGGTACTCATTAGTGGGAGGTGCTTATTAGGTATTTTTTGTAGAGATTTGGTAACATGAATCATTCATCTTTGTCATATAATACGTTAGAAAGGCAATAGGTGAGATGGCGAGGCAAAGAGGTAAACAGGCAGTGGATGGGAGCAACACTACAGGCAGGGGCAGGGCAGAGGCATAGGAAGCAAATCTTTATTGGGGAGGGGGCGGGGGTGCCCAACCCAGGCCAACTTTAAGCATGATAGTGCATACATGTGCACGTATGTATATAATATGTATATACTATTATGGGAATCTTATAGAAAGTAGTGTTTGATGCCCCTTTGGTTCTGATTTGGGCCCAGGCCCCTCAGTCCCCACTTTTCCTATGTGGATTGGGAATGATGTGTACTATACTATAGGGTCTTGGCAATTTCTTTTATTTTGGGGTGGAGGGGAGGATATTCAGGCCCCTCTCCACCGCTACCTGCCTCAGCTGATTAGCTTTTCCTTATCTTCTACAGGTCTACATGTGAGGTCCCTACACTCCTGGGTCGAGGTCTTATAGCCATGTGAGTACACTCCTAAATGCAGCCCTGTCACATTACTCCCCAGCACTTCATTAATGCATCATGAGGCCAACTAAAAAAAGGTTTATTTCAGGTGTGAGGGACACGGTTTCTCCGAAAATGACGTTTTCGGAGACACCGGGACTCGAACCCGGGGCCTTCCGCTTGCCAGGCGACTGCTCTACCACTGAGCTACATCCCCATGTCCTATCAGATAGACCGTGTCTCACGTTACTGGATCGGTATGGGAGGGGCACAGTGACTACCTGAGCGGGCCACCCCTGCGGGCCTACCACTCAGGTGCGGAGACTACTTAGCCCCTACACAGGTAATGTGGGAAGAAAGTCTAGGTCAGATTTTTTATCTATTTTTTTACGTTCTTTTAAAAAAAAGTACCAGCCAGTCCCTCCTAAAATTGGCCAAAAATGTGTAAAATGTGATGATTTCCTCAAAATTCCATAAATGTCCCTGTACCATGCTGCATTTCTATTTCACATTATGTAATAAACTTGAAAATAGTAGCCAGCCTATGGCCCAAAAAAATGACCCCAAAAAAAGGATAAATATATGAAAATTTACAAAATTTGATGAGTTATTATAATCCACATTCTATCTGCACAACACATATGTTTAACATTTGTATTCAAATTCATATTTTGACGGACAACGGTCTGATACATGCTAGTGGACACAAACAAATAGTCCTCCTCTACAGTGACCCGATCATGTACATATGTGACCCATTTAGGCAAAAGACCCCTTCAGGCGGGATTTTTAGGCCTAGTTTTGGCCACCAGGGAGCAACATAGATGCAAAAGAGTGTAAAATACTTGATAAAATGTTCTAGGGCCATTTTGTAGAATGCAATAATCTTCATGAAATTATTCCATCTTGATGCTAACATTCTATATTTGAAATGCAAAACGAACGTTTTTCATGAAGAATTAGCACATATGACACTTTCTGGTTGCCATGGAAACCATCCCAGAAGGCCAATTTAGCAATAATGATCCTAATTTATTAAAATGTCCCATAGGTTACCCAAAACTGAAAACAGAACGTGAAAATTCCATCTAGAAGCAAATTTAGACCAATGAAATCAATTTTATTCCAATATTTCTAAATAAAACAGATTTTTCATGATTATCATTATTTACTATGCGATACAATGCTTTTAGAGCTTATTCACCATTTTCAGTTAGTGGTCTGAACCAATGTTTGAAAAGGGATTCCCAGAAACCTACCAGGAATTTTTTAGCTCATAATATCTAATTTTAAAGATTATGACACCAACTTTAATTACTAATTTCCCCCCTGGAGGGGTCTTTTCCCTCGCCTGGTCACATATGTACGGTTAGTTGCTGATTATTACAGCTTCCAGCCCCAAAATACTGAGACGCCCCATTGCGGCTGCCTGAAACAATGGGCGATAATATGACGTAATACATTGTGCGGCACCTGGTAAGGGGCAGAGCCCTGCTGGTTGTTTTCCAGTATACCATGATGCATTAATGCAACTATGGTGAGTAACTTATAATTACGCAGGATGCATTCATGCATCATGTCGACTCTACAGAGTTGGTACACTCACAGCAGGGTTCCACGCCGGCAGGTTACTTTGCGTATCATAAACGGCCATAGCATGTCTTTTAAGGGCAGCAAAGCATTATAATGTGATATTGAGTTTGTTGCCATGCTGAATGAATGCTATCATGATGATTAGAACCTTAAAATATCACCCCAGCTTTGGCCCAAACTCCAATGCATCACTGTGACTACTCCCAATGTCTGCATTGATGTGTCATGCTGACAAATAGACATGGTAAACCGTCAACCCATTATGGATGGTATACTGCAATATTGCCTTCTCACGTGATCCATGCATGACACCCTTGCTTTGCTAAACGCATGGACCCAGCTGATTCTACAGGAGCTATGCCCTCCCAATATATCATGGAGTACCAGGGCTGCATACATCACGCCACCTTCAAGGCTGAGGGTAGGTTCACCATGAGTCGGACACATACCCTGAGATAGTCACTGATATTTCTAATTACCCATGTATGATAAGACTTGTATAGGCGAAGTATTAGATAGAGAGACACTCACACTTTACCATTATTCATGAATGAATAGATTAGAAAGTTTGAACATTCATAAATTCAAGTGTCCGTCTCAAGGTATGTGTCCGGCTCAAGGTGGATCTATTCTTATCAATGTAACTACCTTCAAAGATCCTCTACAATTAATTCAGCTCTGTCAGGAGGAGGTGAAAGCGAAGTAGGGTATGCCTATTAGTCGAAGAATTGTATTTTCTCAGTGTTATGTAAATGAAAATATTGTGCTAGGATGTTATCCCTAACCTAAGGGAGAAGACATTTTAACAATGGCTTGGGGAGGGCAGTGTGTGGCAATGCCAATATATGTGACATGTACTGCAAAAAGGGACCTTAGTGTACCCTGCACTAAGGTCCCTTTTCACCGATTGTGTCGCATATAGGGCTCAGTCTCATGAGTTTGTAACATTTCAAACGTCTTTGACCGGTGCCGTCTTTGACCGGAGCCGTCTTTGACCGGAGCCGTCTTTGACCGGGTATGTGATTAAAATGAAGAAAAAAGAAGTATATAGTAAAGAAATTTAAGCTTCAACTTCTTCATGTAATAAATAGTCTATGGTTGTTTTACCCAATTAAAAAAATATATCTTAATGCACATATTAAGGGTTTCTTTTGGGCTTTTTTTCTTCAGCAGGTCAAAGACGTCACAGGTCAAAGACGACGCCGGTCAAAGACGTTTCAACTGTTACAAACTCATGAGACTGAGCCAGTAACATAAATATATGAAATATATCAATTTTAGATAATGCCTCGAAATGATGTGTTATAACATATTATACAAAATATTTACCCATTTCTTTACTATACACTACTTTTTTCTTCATTTTAATCACATACCCGGTCAAAGACGGCTCCGGTCAAAGACGGCTCCGGTCAAAGACGGCACCGGTCAAAGACGTTTGAAATGTTACAAACTCATGAGACTGAGCCATAGAGTTTTAGTCTGTTGAGTGCGTTATTTCACAAGTTGAAGGTCGGGCCGTATTTCACAAAGCCCTAGGCCAAGTGAAATGTGGCCCGACCTTAAACAAATGAATAAACCCACTTAACAGACTCAAATCAGTGTTCCTTTGAATTCATTTTTTTGCCTTTTTGATTCAAATTTAATCTTTTTTTGGAGAGAGCCTAAAGTAGCTGAAATTAACTTCTTTCTATGCTGTTAAAATGTAAAGAAACCACCATTTTGATGAAGTCATAGGGTCATAAACTATGTGAATGGGTTATTTCACAGGGGTGTGAAATATAGTGTTCTTTGGTTAAAGCAATGGCACCACCGTATTAAATGGAAAACCGTATATATCATTCTTCTCGATGAGACAGGGGCTAATCAAGGTTTATTGCAGTTGACCCTGAACAGTAAGCTTATTTCATTACATGGACTTGGTAATTGAGAAGGGTTTCCTAGATTCCTACTGAAGGGCTACAAGTATCTTTGGTTGCCCCTAAAATCCAACTTGCCAAATATAAAACGTCTTTGGCGTTCAATTGATCGAGTACTAGACTTGTTATCAGACTTCAAGTATAAGAGCGTTTTGCTCTGAATAACTGAACAACCCCCATCAGTACCTCATGCTTCAGAGTTTATAGATTATGGCAGCTATCTCCTCCTTAACCCTTCAGGACCCCACTCAAGATGCAGCCCAGGGGCCGGGTCCTTAGTGCAGGTGTCACACCCTGACAGGCCAAGGACCGCAGACTGCAACTTAAAGTGGGTTCAAACTTGGGTATCAGCATTTTGAAGTGCAGCATAATATTATGATCTCCTGCCTGGCAACAATCTCTGAATAGACCAATCAGACGCATGCACTGTGCAGGGGAAGGGCACAAGGAGACAGCGGACCTAGAGGTGGGGAGAATTTACAGCCCCCTGGACTTTCCCCCATGTCTATGTCTTACATAGAGCAGGTAGGAAGAATTTAGAGGTTCAGTACTAAGTCTGTGTGACTACGTGACATGTGGGTGTGGTGCCGGGGTTCAAGAGGCTGTCAGTCAGTATAAAGGAGGCTGCAGCAGGTGAGACGACACAACTGGGTGGCCGTCAGTCAGTATAAAGCAGCCTGCAGCAGGTTACACGACACACCTGGGTGGCGGTCAGTCAGTATAAAGCAGCCTGCAGACAGAGACACAACACACCTGGGTGGACAACTCTGTCAGCCACTGAACACCTCACAAGGTAAACAGCTTTGTCTCAAACTCTCCTGATTTTGATTAATACTCAGACACTAGAAGTGTCCCAGTTTGCAATCATTTCAAACTTACTGAACAAATCTAAAAGTAAGATTATCCTGGTCACATGCAATATTTTATTACTTTATCACTGCTTTATCAACTCTTAATTATGCCTTTAAATTAATCTTATCTTGTTCTTGATTCCTTCTAGAATTGCTTGCCATAGATCAGGACCTCAGGACAAGATCCCGGTGACAAAACTCGGCTGACATCTACAAAGCCCATTCAGCACTCAGGTAGCAATTTTTTATATTTACTATTCTGAATTTGTAGGATCTCAGTAAGTTACTTGTCCTAGGCTGTGCCCCCCCCCAGATATATAATGAGCCATACACTGGTTGGTTTTGGAGACATCTAATCAGAGGCTACTACATAGATATGAACCATATTTGCATACATATGTGCAGGGCAGCATATGTACGTAGTCATATTCAACTCCTGAGAATCGCAGTTACGGCTGAGGTTTTGTCTGAATAATTATCTGGAATCTTGAATACTATGGTCACGTCAGGTGGCACAGGTAGACTGTGCTTGTTACTAGAAAGGGAAAAGGGCAGTATCAGCACACCCAGTCATTATACATTGTTTCGGCTCCCCTGCATTTGATCATATCCCCCTCCTATCTTCAACTATCTTTTTTTTAAACCTAAACACCCATTATCATTTTATCTATATAGTGCTATGCTGCTTCTCCCCTACACTGCCCCTTCCCTCTTACTTGCTTGCCTTTTACACCCTCTCCTGGTATCCTGCAGATCTCTTCTTTTTTTTTGGGGGGGGGGGGACTAACGATGTTCAGCCCCCCCCCTTTTGTCTGGTTGGAGGGTGGTCAGCCCCTGGCTCTTTTTCCCCTCCATTTTCTCATCTATTGCACTCTATGATACTACTCCTCCCAGGTTATGAATAATGGTCACGTTTCCCCTTTGCCAGCAAGTTTAGCCCCCTCCCACACTCCCCATACTAGTAGCATAGATGATGTGATATCTGTAAGTATCTCCTTATACTAGAGTCAAGTTGAGAGGCCACGCACTCCAACCAACCTGTCTGTGTGTATTTATATGACCCATATATATATCATCCATAAATCAGTTAAAATAGGTGGGGGTCGGCTTTGTCAGTTACCTCCGCCTATTTGTGGAGCCACAACAAATCATTGGTGGGTCACTCTGTCTTGTTGTCACTCTAAAGCTACCAATAGGACTCTCTACTGATCGGCAGCACTCTAAATTGGCTGAAGGAAAATGCACCTTACGGTTTTGGTTTATTTTGCCTATGCTTGTATATACCCACATGGCCGGTCCCCACCCACACATAACCGTTACAATGGGGTACACCCAGTCTTTCTCGAAACATGCTGGACAGTGGCAATATCCGCCTAAAATGGCTGCTGGTGTTGAAGGACCAGATGTTCTGCATAGTCAGGCTTTCCAAAACTGAAAGAATTTTCAAATATTCCTAATAGAACCAAACTTACAAGTCCTAAAGTACACACAAATATTGTAGGCAAATAACGAATTTACCTGGGCCTTACCAAAATTGGTAAGCTACAGGACACACCACTGTACAGCTCTATGTATTGAGTTCCCGGTCCCCACACCTCCAAGATTTCCAGACACCATCCTCATTAGAAAAAATGTAGATAAAGTCATACTTTTGTGAATATGCATGTCTGCTTTATCCGAGTGGTGCTAATTATTTCATAGTAAAAATTATGAAAAAAGGGTAAATTTTTACACAGTATGATGTATATGTGAGATGTTCTGGGAAAAAGGACCCTAGTGCAACCTGCACTAAGGGCCCTTTTTGCAGATTGTGTCACATATATTTAAAATACTATAATGAGGATGTTGGCAGGTTTGTACTGGGAGTGCAGGGACCGGGCAGAGTTCCCTGTGTCCATATGTCAAAGACATGGTGAACAACTCGCTGAGACATGGAAACTTCCCCAAAAAATGGGCTCGTGGGACTATAATCCCCATACCCAAAGCAGGAAAATTAGACGACCTCAGCAACTGGCGCCCAATCACGCTACTACCGGCCATCGGGAAGATAGTGGAAAGGGTTATACATGCACAGATATTGAACTTCATGTTAACCTCAAAACAGTTGTCGGACTACCAGTACAGCTTCACTCCTGGACGATCCACAGCCGATGCAGTCCACGAGCTGACCCACTGTATATTCAGAAACATGAATGCCGGACGCCTTACCTCATGTACATACATCGACATGAGGAAGGCGTTCGACACGGTCCACCACGGGAGGCTGATTGAAAAACTAGGAATGCTGGGACTAGACAGAGGAGCGCTCCAATGGATGGGCAGCTACCTCGGAAATCGTTCGCACGGAACCCTAGCCAATGGCAAGACCTCAGACTTCATCCAAGTGGCATACGGAGTGCCGCAGGGGTCCATTCTTGGCCCCCTGCTGTTCTCCGTATACGTCAACGAACTCCCCAATATGGTACAAAACTCGTCCATACTCCTGTACGCGGACGACGCCGTACTCATCACTGATGGGTTCACCCCAGAAGAAATTGAGCTACGCGCACAACCAGACTTGATAAAGGTATTCAATTGGGCCTGTACAAACAGACTCATGATCAATGAAAAGAAGACCAAATTGGTCACATATGGTACACAACCCAAACTTGATACAACCAGGAAAATAGCGCTGACCATTGACGGGAAGCAAATCTCAAACGAAGCAACGTTTGTGTACCTGGGAATCTCCTTGGACCAGACCCTCTCGCTCAAGCCACACATGGCAAGTGTTAGGAAAAGAACGGGCTACAAAATCAGACAACTACACAAGATAAGAGATGAAGTGGATAGAGACACTGCCCTCTCGATCTACAAGACTTGCATTCTCCCAACTCTTGAGTACTGCAGTTTTCTCTTGGACTCTGCAAAAGTGAAGCACCAGCAACATCTACAAACCCTTCAGAACAGAGGTCTACGTGAATGTCTGAAAAATCCACTCGACATATCAGAAGAAGATCTGCACAAGGAATGCAAAACTGCGAAACTGTCCAAAAGGAGAGACACGCAACTACTGTGCTTCATGCACAAGCTGTCGAAAAATCCCAAGTACACAGTACCCCATGTACACAATCGTACCAGGGGTGACCAAAAGGTGAAGCTAAAATTGGCAAGGCCAAAGCTAACCTCATACAAAAAGTCACCGATGTACAGAGGGATGTTACTCTGGGACGTACTGGACCCATCCGTCCAACGTCTCGAGAAGGTAACCAGTTTCAAAATCAAAGTGGCCAAGACTGACTTTGTCATACCTCCATGAGTACTCACAAAACGGGACTGGACTAGTGTTGAAACACGCCACAGTTGTAAATCATAATCGGTTCTCCTTGGCTTCCAATGCTATCCCTCCCATCTTCAGTTGTCACTGCGCACCAGCGCACTCTGCCACAGGTCCATAAATTAAAGGTGCACAAGCACACCTGTTTGATAGAGTGAGTTGACACTTCTGATTTATGTAAGGTACTTACAAGGACTAGTAACATATATCTAGCCATGGCCAAAGTGTGCACAAGCGCCGCCAGACTAACTGGTGCCAAAATATCATTTAGCTGCAAAACCACCTTGCAACTGCTAAAGTATGCATATGAGATGCACAAGCACTCGTAATATAAGCTCACAATAATATCTATGCAAGAAAGTATAATATTTGACAGTAAAACGCCGGTAGCACAACCGGGGTTCAGACTTATATAAATGTCTCACCTTTCATCTAACTAAAAGACAACCTCATGTCTGAATATCATGTAATTTGTGATGTCATGTTAATAAACAAACTTCAAACTTCAAACTTCAAACTTGCAATACTGTTAGTGTCCCTCCCTGCTGATACCAATGTAACGGTATCCCCTTATAACTCCTCTACCCCCTCCCACTGCTTGGATGAGGACATATCTGTTAGCCTCAAACTGGAAACAAAACAAAAGGGGCAATAATCATTGTTTATTATCTAGTTATCATAAAATGACTGGTCTATAGAAGTTAGAAAAAGAGGTTTAGTTAAATTGGAATGTGTTTTCCATCCCCTCCTGTCAACAGTCTGGCCCCTTGTGTACTATATATAGATAGGTTTAAAACACTATTTTTTTTTATAGATAATACTATAACGGATCTTTTGAGTATAAAAGTAACCTACGAACATTTTAATGTCGATTTGTATTCATATATGTCACAGAATACTATATAATCACAAGTAAATCAAACTTTGTGGTTAAATATCTCAGAATTAGTTCTCTATTGACAATAACAAATGTTCCCTGGTTCCCCGTCCATTATCATTGGATGCATGCCCTTAGAAAAAGGTCACACTCTCCAGCGTTGGCATCTTACCAAACATGTGCAAATTGGACAGCTACGCATGTAGAGGTTTACACTCTCCTGTGCACATGTTTGGTAAGTTGTCAATGATGGAGAGTGGGGATGATGTCATGGGTCACAGGTTAGCGCTAACACTAGATAGCCAGGGCCAGAAAATGACAACCAACAGCTGATAACACGATGGTGTTAGAGTGTATCAGTCCTGATAACAGTCTGTAAGTGTGTAGGTTAAGTGAGAGGTACTTGACGTAATCGATCTAGATCCATGGTGAGGAGTACTTGACACTGAGTTCACACCAATGTGTGATAAGTATCACTGCTTATAACGGCCTCTCAGTTGAGTATGGATACTTAGATTTAGATCAATGAAGTATTCTCTAAGCTCCAAGGGCAGATTGCCTAAATGCATTATGCCCTTGGGCATGAATGCAGCCCTGTTGAGTGACTTGCCAGTGCTGCATTCAAGCATCATGCCGACACTGCAGGGTTCAGACACTCCCGAAGGGTCAGCATGATACACTACTTTGGTTAATCATGACATGGCATTGGTGTATCTTTTAGCGACATCCGTCCTCAAAGGGTTTACACTGGTACCCTGTTATCTCATTATATCACAAGACAACAGAAGGAGCTGTATACAGGAGCACCATTGTCTCACGCAGACATTACATTAATCTGCATTATCACCCAGTAACTTGAACTCAGAGGGATTATCCCAGGGTCATGGCGGGAGAGCGTTTTATCATCAATGGTGACTGAAGGCCAAAAAAAAAAGAAAGTTTGTTTCCAGTCACCCGACCGGGTCTACCAAGGCAGAAATGGCGATTTTTTTTTGATTTTTTTTTTCTAGCCATATTTCAGTCTGTAAATCAGACAATTATTAATGATTTTAGAGTGAAAAGTCAATTTTTCCCAAAAAATAGATAACCGGAATATCAGACAATGGTGGACCCAGAAGGGAAATCTTGGGGGTCTGGGCACCAGCCCTGCTGGATTAAAAAAATAAAAAATAAAAAATCTAGTCAAATACCGTAAAACCCCGCCTTTAAGACGGATTTATTTAGGGATTTATTTTTCCTACAAGACAGATTTTTATCTCAAAATAGGGGGTCGTCTTAAAGGAGGGGTTTTATTATATAGTATCAAAGAGAGAACCATTTTTAAGTCTTTTTTCTACAAGACGGATTTTCATCTCAAAGTAGGGGGTCGTCCTAAAGGCGGGGTCGTCTTAAAGGAGGGGTTTTACGGTACTCAGGAATTCACAGTAATCACTGGGGCTCGATTCATAAGTTTCTATGACACAGAGGGTCATTTTACTGCTACAACCATTGCTGATCGTCCAGGGGTCATTTTATGCTATTCTTACGACACCTCTTGAACAGTTGTAATGGTGGAGAATAATAACCCCACATATGACCGGCTTATTTCATACGACCAGCTTTTCTCAAGAAAATCGTAGAATGCTGTCGTACAAAAAAAGGGGTGCATTTCAAAAGAAAATCGTAGCCAACCGGCCGGGTCATGTCTCAAGGACCATGTTATTGGAAACACACCTTTTTTTTTTTGGCCCTAGTTGATCAGTCCATTAAACATTGAGGGGGCGGTGTCAAAGGGGGAGGGGGGTGAGGGAGTGTCTGATGCATGTGTATGACATGGACACACAGCAAAGGATATATGGACATGTAAACCTGATGTGTATGTATGAACATGTATGTATATGGCTCAGTCTCATGACTTTGTAACAATTAGATCGTCTTTTCATGGGTGATGTCTTTGACCGGGTGACGTCTTTGACTGGTAATGTCTTTGACCGAGGCTAGAAAAGTTTTTTTTTCTTTTTTCCCCCATGTCTCTTCTATTTGTAAGAGTATGTGGATGGTTATTGCATAATACTTTGGATAGTGTAGCTCTTCAAATTCCACATAACATAGAAAGTGAATTCTTTGACCAGGCAGAGGAAAAAATATAACATTATGCTATAATGCATGTTAAAGGGGCTACATATAAATATAATAAACTTTAAATCAATTTCATTTCATATAGTGTGAAAATATCCTTTGACTTCTTCCACCCATTTCTTACTATATAGGTCTAATTTATGCTATAATAACGTTTCCCAGTCAAAGACGTCACCCGGTCAAAGACATCACCCGGTCAAAGACGTCACCCAGTCAAAGATGATCCAATTGTTACAAAGTGGTGAGACTTAGCCATAGCCCATAGCCTATAGCGCTTATAAACTTTTCAAGAAAAATACTACCAGTTAATTTAGCTGTACAGATATTTAGATTCACTCCTTTAAAATCTGGGGGCCACCATATGTCCAGACCTAGATTGTACACACACCAAGGGTTAAAGTTATGTTGTCTTTATAGAGACATACGGCCATGTTTCAAGACGGCTGAAACACGTCAAAGATGTCCCCCAATATGTCTCATGACTTGAGTTGGCCGGCAATTCCTTCTCAATGTCTTGCAAATACTATAGTAGATCGCGAGGTCCATGAGAACGATTCCCGCACCCACCCACACAGGCCTATGGGAGGGGGGAACTACTAACTGTGTTACAGGGGGCGTGGCAAGGAGGGTTTCCTACACTTTTTTCACCCCTTTTCTCTTGACCATTGAGGTCTGACCATTTTTGAGCGTGGACAAAACTGTGGGAGGGGGACTAGAACCCTACCGTATGTGCGATACGTGCACCTGCTGTGACCACCACCAAGCTGAGATGAGTACAAGTTACTGAATGCTTCCTGCTCTGTGCTGAGTGGGACATGTTTAAAAGAAGGGGAGCCTCCGTAGGCTTTATTCCCTGAGAGAGGTGAGATTTTAATGCCCATTGACATGTATTCAGGTCTGAATGCACGCTTACACCATGATGTATAGATGACATACTGCAAACGTAGTTAACTTCGCGTGTAGAATTTTTTGCAAAATTGCTTTTGGAATTTTCTAGTTCTTTCACTACAGTGGATAAATATTCGCTCTGTCCATATTTCCGCGAATTTTTGTCATTTCTACAAAATTTGCGAAAATATGTACAGCGCGAAAATATTTACGTTTACAGTATTAACTCTTTGGTAGCTCTGCATCAGTTGGAATTAACTACCACAGTTATCTAACACTTATACATTGTATATATATATCTTTGTATATCGTCTCTACCCTTGCCTCAACCCTCACTAATGACAAACTTGCTGCAAATGAACGCTAATTAAGCAATATGCCCAGAAGGGATATCTTCATCAATCCCATACTTGGCTGATAATGATGATGTATATGTGGCAATATGCCTGTGAAGCCTGTAAGTCACAAAGGGCCTCTATCTGGCGCAATAATGCCATATTTAGTAGGCATATGCTAACAGTTATCTTCTAAGGCCATCATAATTCTTGGAGGATTTTAAGCTGATTTTACGTGTATGAACAGCCTAGTTGTTCATAGTATTGGTACACAGGAGTTCAGTTAACTGCTAGGCACTGGTAGGACACCTCGGAGTTGTAGTTCACCACCCCACCATCTGGTGGAGACTTTTGGAACTGTGTTGTTATAGGGAAGCTTGACAAAGCTGGGAGCAGGTTTTCTTTAGCCTACACCTCACGTGCTTATATAGTGCTAACATGCTGATATGGGGTTTCCCCCTAATAAATAGGCCGTCCTTTGGACTAAATACTTTGATAAATAAACCATTTTCTAGGATAATTAAGAAGCTCTGATTCATGAACTGGTGAATGGCAGAAATATGACCAAAGTCAATATTAAAGATAGTCAATGAAATACCTGAATGCGATAAAACCATTTTATATGCGATTTCTTCAGAATTTACCAATCACATAAAAGCTATCACAGGAAAGCACAGATAGAAAGTCACTATTAAAAAGTGAAATTGCATTAAAACAGAACTATTTGCGGAACGAGGGTGATCACCTTCACAACAAACAGGTCAAAGAAAGTGAAAAAGGGGAGTTCATAATAAGCCGCAGACCCTCCATCACGCCCAACAAAGTTCACTCACAAGTCACATAGAGATTTTACAGAACTGAACAGTTCCACATACTGTACCTGTGTCTGTCTCTATATGTCCTGTCCTACTTACAATGTGCAGTGCAGGCTGCCATCTGGTGCCAAAACTGGGGACTATATCCTGATACAAATCAAATTGGTTTAAGCTTCATTCTGGCCAGGATTTGTACATGGTGATTGTACAGTATAGACATAGGCCACATAATCTATGCCATGATAACATGTCATTAATATAGACTTAAGAACAAGTTGAATAGACAAGAGAGAAAAATAACAAAGTGTGTATACACCTTACGATATGTATCATTGTAACAGTCCAAGTGGAACCAGGACAGGTACTTTAGTCCTTTGTACCCTGCCTATGGTGTTGGTGATGTCTTTAGTCTGCAGAAGTTTTTTCTGTTGGACGCCCTCTAAAATTGTCTATGAATCATATTGTACATTATCAAAATGATTCCAAGGGTAGACTACACTGGGCAATTCTCTCATTGAATAGGAGCTATTCTCATGAGAACGCAATTCTCAAGGAATGAGCACAGGCAAGACATTCTCAGACATCCGACCTAGGGGGCTTAAACAAATATAACTATAATACTAAGAGGTTAGAACCAATAGTGTATCAATCAACATCCATTATAACTACAATAAACAACTCTGCTAGTATTGTCCTGGGCCATACATCTGTTAGACATTGTTTGTTGTAGTTATAATCAATCTTGAAGGATACAATATTAGTTCCCTTTTGCATAGTACATGTAGTTAGAGCCCCCAGGTCCGATGGCTGAGAGTGGCATGCATCCTGCAGCAGTTCCGCTTTTCCCCAAACAGGAAGCATCTTGGTTGTCTACATTAAGTACAATAAGCTGAGATCTTACGGCAACAGGAATTTCTATGAATTACACTCTTTATTTTCAAAAACATGCTAAAGATGCGACACTACTGCAAGATTTTCCTATGAATTTGGAAGTAATTTCACAAGATTGGGTACAAACAATGTCTGCATCACACAGCGGAACTCATGAATTCTTTGTCAGCTTCTGTGAGAATTGCTCAAACGAAAATGATCTGACCAGTTTTTGTGGAGTTATTTGTTCTGTTCAAACAATTAGTATGGCATTAGTATAAGTTTGAGAGTTTGAGAATCAGTATACTCATGGTTGATGATTGTGGTAGTTTGACATTTATATTGGCTGTAAAATCTTTTGCATACACTAAACTCTTTTCAGTAAATAGACAGTTCTAAAAGGTTTAGAAATTAAATAGTCAGTTTTTCATTGAACCGCATTATCAATTCTTTTTCATTCACTTTTACAGTAAAGATGGGTTGGGTCTTGTACAGCCTGCTCCTGGTTTGCTGCCTGAGTGTCAGAGCGGACGAGGCACCGACACAATACAAGGCACCGACACAGCACGAGGCACCTACCTGGGCACAATTCAACGCCCTCAGTCACAAGACACAGAGCAATACCAACGATGCAAGTCAGAAAGCCCAGAACACTGTTTATGGACCAAGCCACAAAGAACCAAGCTATGTAGACAAACCAAATCAGAAAGACCAGAACACGGTCAACGACCCGAGTCACAAAGACCAGAGCACTCTCAATGACCCGAGTCACAAAGACCAGAACCCCGTCAACAACCCGAGTCCTAAGGCCCAGAACGCTGTCAACAACCAGAGTCACAAAGCCCAAGACGCTGTCAACTACCCAAGTCACAAGGCAGTGACCCAAACAGAACTCAACAACTTGAATGAAAAGCTAGAAAAGGTCGACACAGGACCCGACACTTATCCACCATCTAACAGCACTGACGACAGACTAGAGCGGATAGAGATTTTAGTCAATGTAAATATCAAGAAAAAAGTATTACAGTGAAATAACTGCATTAAATATTGACATGATCATAGACCTTGTAACTGCATCTTCTAATGTGATCTGGCAATGTTCATTCCAGCCAGTCACAGGTTGCTACTCAAAGATATTCCTAGGTTTTGAAGGTCCAATCTTTTTTTTGACCATATTTAGCTTGTATATATCAGATCTTCACTAAACTAATTCAGTATCTTCTTGGTTAATTTAACCATTATACATTGCAAAAAACAAATAGATTGTATTAACACATAAGTAGGGTGATAATCTTCATTGTTTATTCAACATTCAAAATTATAATCAATGTGTTTAATGTCGTTTTTACGCTGTTTGTAGTTGCTGTTGGAGGACGTGTACGATGTACGCATCGACCAGGAGTTACTGAAACGGGAAATCTTGAGACGCCTGGAGGAAATCGAGGACAAGCTAGATGGGTATCAACCAGCAAACCAAACCGGGCTGCTTGAATACATGCTAGGGGTAAGTCAAGTTTGTGTGAAATTATAAACCCTGTGATGTGTATATGTAAAGTAATGACAAGATCTTAAGTAGGTAAGAAGGGTAAGGTTATACACATTCACAATATTATAGTAGGGGAATGTGATGCTTTAATGCGGGTCTGCAGGGCTGAGTCTATGCATCATGACAACAAAGGTCATTGCACATAAACACATCATTCGGCTCTATAACCACACCCTACCGTCTTACTTCTAATAATAATATGAAGGATAACAAACATAGGGTATGTAAGATTGTGACAATTGGTGCTAATAACACCCTTATTTATTCTAAATATAGCCAAAGAAAAAAATGGCTGTACCTGGTCCCAGTGTTTGAAAGGTAACTGGGTCACAGGGGTGGATTGTGGGAAGTGCCACCCAGGTGACCCATAGGTGGGAGACCAGGAACCGACTGCAGTGTCTGAGTAGCAGACCACTGCAGGAGTAATAGTAGTAGTAGTCCACTGATAGTTATACTGTTATAATAACAACATAATTATAACCCCCGGAACCATTACAGGGTTAATGATTATCTTTCAGGCGCACTTCAAAGATTTCCGTCCAATTGAGGTCAACAAAAATCCTCAGGTCCCAAAGGGTAGGTTTCTCAATGTGATATTTTCATACAAATGAAGTGTTCCTTCAGGCAAAAACTCAGAAGCATTTAGATGTAGCTGGTGAGATTTGTCATCAGAGATAATAACAACATAGAGACATCCCTGACATGTTTACACTAGCTTCTCATTGGCCTGACTATATGTGGTGATATAATGAGCAGTTGTGTATGAAACATTGTGTAAATAGGCAGTTTTCTGTCTCAGTCCACAAACATTGTACTGCAGCATACAAGGCTTATTCGGTGATATTATGCTTACAATGGGAATTTCTTATTACAGTTCACAAAGACTGCCTTGCTGCGTACGAGGCAGGCTGGGTCAGATCGGGAGTGTACCGCATCAGTCCAGACGGGCTGCGGGAGATGGACGTGGTGTGTGAGCAGGAGGAGCACGGAGGGGGCTGGGTGGTAAGTACTGGTTAATGATGCCATGGTTACTTTAAGTAAGTACTCCTTAACCCTTTAACTACAGCATTTATTATCATCAAGTACCAATTTTGTGCTTATGCATAAGTAACTTGTCTGAACCACCTTGGTGGACTACGGAGGTTCCGATCCTATTGTGTTTAAATGGTTCAAGATTGCAGCTCAAGCAAAGTCATTCACCATAGCCCAATTCATGACAAGAACGCTCAAGAACATGTTAACCACTATGTTTCCTGTAGATGGTTAACTCAGGGTTAGAATAACTTAAGCAATTTCTTTTGTAATACATCTATTTATTGCAATAAATGGATATCCCTATGGCCGAGATGTATTTTCATGGTATGTGACAGGTGGTGCAACGTAGACTCGATGGCAGCGTGAATTTCCATCGTAGCTGGCAGGAGTATGTGACTGGATTCGGTAACCTGGCCGGAGAGTTTTGGTTGGGTAACCAGAACATAAACGCCTTAACAGAAAACCGTAAGCAGCGTCTGCGAGTTGAGCTGCAGTATGCAGGGGAGGGCCACTACCATGTGGACTACAGCAGCTTCTCTGTGGCTGACGAAGGCTTGAACTTCCAACTCTCTGTGGCCGGGTATGGTGCAGAAGATGATGTGACAGGTTCGTACAACATGTTTGTTTTACATCATAGCATGTTTTTCTTCAGCTGATGATTTTGTTAGTAGGTTTCATTAAATAATACAATGTTTAAATTCAAAGGACAAGTACTTTACTGAGTCCTGTCATAGTTAGAGTACATTGGCTAATCACAGCACTGTTTTTGTATATCATAATAACAACACTTAAAGGATTCAAAACATTCATAATAAATGACAGATTTATAACGCATCATTAATAGAGCTGATTAGACAGCTGGCTCTATTTTGCTGAGGCTTACAGTAGTGCAAATAAGACCAAAAACGTATAGAAAAGGTTCACGAGTTTTGGTCTGTTGAGAGGGTTCATCTATGAGTTAAAGGTGAACCTACCTTCAACAAGTGAAATAATTCCTCAACAAACTAAAGCAAGTGTTTTTTTCATCTTTTTAAATCTAAATCATAAAAGTTATGATTGGGGGAGCATAAAATGTCCCTTTTTACACAGTGCAAATGTAAAGAAACCACCATTGATGATGTGACTGGTGACATCACAGGGTCCCGAAATATGAGCCTGGATTATTTCACAGGAGTGTGAAATACAGCTATCCTAGCTCTATCAATGAAGCTGCCGTATTTGATATAAAAAAACAACAAGATGTTATTTAGAACTGTTTTCCTTATTCAGGCGACTCTCTATCCCACCATAACGGGCAGCCATTTTCTACAAAGGATGTGGACCATGACAACGACTGCCGGAGCTGTGCCCAGGTTCACCGCGGGGGGTGGTGGTACGATAACTGCACCACCTCCAATCTAAACGGTGTCTACGGGGGTCGGGCACACAGTGGGATGTTCTGGGAGTCATGGCGAGGCTTCTCCAACTCCCTGGTCAGTGTGAGGATGTTAGTGAGAGGCGACGTAGATGAAGGAGACAAAGGTGAGTCTAATAAGATGTACTTTAGTTACTAGAATGTCTTTGTGTAAATGTCTGGCTACTCATATTAGCACAAACCATTTTTCATTATAGTGTGTCTACATAATTCACACGGAGAGCACTTAGATAAATAAGAAATTTCCATAAGCAATCAAGGAAATACAAAGTTGCCCTCATTATATCATTATACTAAAGAAAGCCAAACTTACGTATACATATTTGTTGCAGCCACCACTACAAGTGAACCAGATACTACTCCAGAGCCTACTACAACTGAATCACTGACTACAACCATTGCTGCAGGTGGGACTCCTTTTACTAAACTTTAATTGACATGTGTCTAAACCTTGTAGATAACCTTAGCACTCAATGAGTTGTTATATTTTGTGGGTTTCGAAGATTGGGAGACAAATAGCTGAAGCATTGTGTAAAGGTTTCTAAACCTCACCATTCAATCTTAGCAACCATTAGTCTAACCTCTCTGCCACTATACTATTTTTAATAATGATAAAGTATAGGTCTTCATAGAACAATTAAGTGTATACACAGGATGCATTCCCCTGAACACATATTTTAAAATGAACATCTTCTCATGCAGCTGGAAAGGACTGCCAGGAGGTATATGATAATGGCGGTACAACGTCAGGGGTCTACACCATCAGCCCCGGTGGTGACAAGGTGCAAGTCTTCTGCGAGCAGGAACTGCAGGGAGGTGGCTGGACAGTGAGTTATACTATACACATAGACATGTACTGTGAGCAGGAACTGCAGGGGGTGGCTGGACGGTGAATTATACTATATACACATAGACATGTTCTGTGAGCAGGAGCTGCAGGGAGGTGGCTGGACAGTGAGTTATACTATATACACATAGACATGTACTGTGAGCAGGAACTGCAGGGAGGTGGCTGGACAGTGAGTTATACTACTGTAAACCTTGCATATGAACCACGGCTAGTACGCGAGTCAGATCAGTGGTGCGGCTTATAGCATCGGTCCATGGTCAGGGTGCAGCTTATATGCAATTTTTTGCTACTGTGGTACAGTACTAAAAGTCACCATAATCAGATCTCTGCTGTGGCTTATATGATTGGCCCAGAGTTGGGGTGCAGCTTAAACGTGAGTTAGGCTTAAATTTTTATGGTTTACACACATAGGCATGGGGGCAGCTGGACGGTGAGTTATACTATATACACACATAGACATGTACTGGTGATGTACCATTATGCACGATTATACTATACCTCTTTGAGGCCTACCAGTCTGGCCAGGTTAAGACCTTTCTAAAAACTGCATGTCCGGCCCAGTTACTAACCCTACACAGCCTGTATTTTTGAATGCACAGTTCATCTGATTGTCCTACCCAGCTTGTCCAAACATGGCCCAGTGATTGAGTGAGAGTGAGCCTTATTGTAAATAAATGGATTGACTTTAACTTAAAGGGCAGCTAGCACCGCTAAGACTAAGTCTTAGCAAGTCACTTGACCTTGAAAGCGGTGCCGTGATTTGTCAATTGGTGCCGCTGGTTGCTGTGTGTTTTATAAGAACTCAGAGGGTGCTAGCCGCCCTTTAAACAAATCGTTATCATAAAACCTTGTTTATATTGTTTTACAGGTGTTCCAGCGACGTGTAGACGGATCTCAGGACTTTTATCTGGGCTGGGCTGACTACCAACGTGGGTTTGGTAATGCTTCCAGTGAGTACTGGGTCGGTAATGACCTCCTTCACGCCCTGACAGCAGATGGAAACCAGCAGCTACTGGTCGAGCTACAGCATGGCGGCCAGACAGCGTACGCACAGTATTCCACCTTTGTTGTTAAAGGTGCAACAGAACTGTACAAGCTGGAGGTTGGAGGGTTTACAAACGGTCAAAATAGCCCCGGTAAGTAACACTACAGTCATCCCTCACTGGTTTATTGCAAACTAGTCTGGTATACATGTCACATGTGTAAGAGTCAGATTCCCCATACCCTGGTGGAAAGCCTGAAGGGCTAAAACACCTGGGTAATCCTTCCCCTCTGTACCATACCGATCCAGTAACATAGGGAGCGGAGAACAGTCAGACACGGGCTGGTGGTGTAACGGTTAGCACGCTTGTCACCAGTGCAAGAGGTCTGTGGTTTGATTCCCGGCCTATCCAAGTGTTCCGCGACCTCTATACTGCCGCGATGAATTGGGTGGTACATTGACTATCCGGTTGGAGCATTCAAACTTGCTGGCGATTGGCCAGCTGCTTGCAGTTGGGAAGTTGGAGGAGCAAGTATTGAAGAGTTGGTCTCCAGTACGGGCAGCTGGAGTTAAGCATGGAGTCTAGTCAACAGATTGGCTGAATTGGTAAGATGTGGAAAGCTTCCATTGCTGGGAAACATGGGTCAACATCTAAGAGGGAGAGAAAGCCCAAGGTTGGTAACCCCCCGGGAATTCGAATCTCTAGGACATGATGGAAGCTGGTGAGTGAAGTGTACGGGTTGGATTTCCCATACCCTGGTGGAAAGCCTGAAGGGGTGGAACACCTGGGTAGCATGCTTGTCATCAGTGCTAAAGGTCTGTGGTTTGATTCCCGGCCGATCTAATGACTTTTCTGGGACCTCTACACATGTCCCTCTATCTCAGTTTGTTTCTTAACGCTCTCCTCTCTCTGTATTGTCTGTCTCTTGATCACAGCCTATTTATATGTCTGTTATAATATTTCTATATCTGTCACTGTCTCCTTTCTTCCCCCTCCCATTTCTCAGTCAATGTAAAATCCAACAATACAGAGCTACAGCCCAGCGAGAAAAAGAATGTTATTTTACGTCAAAATAAAGTTCTAAATCTTCATTTAATGTTATGCCATGGTAAGGAGCCTTTGGGAAACGTTATATAACCTCATAAAATGTTGTATAACATTTTCTGTTTACTGGGAGGGGTATATTTCTGGCTCACCCCTTTTTTGGGTGGTCACAACAATTATGTCACTGACCTTTGGGCCATTTCAAGGACTCCCTCCCCTTTGTCTCATTGTTTCAAACAGTGTTTGTTAGTCAAACTGAAAGACCAAACATGGCCTAGCAGTAATACAATCGGTAATCATTCGTTTTATACAATTTCTAGTTCTTGATATGTTACCATATAAGTAAGAGTAATAAAGATTTTTGCCATTATAGACCACCCTCCAAACATAACTCAAGAATGACACAAGTTAGAAACATGTGTATTTCCTGGAAAAAGTACAAGCTGTAAACACATGATAAACACACCTTCATATATGTTCAATGGTGATGTGTTTTCCCGAGTTTGACTCGTGGAAATAACCAGAAATTCCCCTAGTAGAATGAAAATGTCTATTTCTCGAGTTTCGCTAAAAGAAATAACAGGGAGTATAACACAAGAAAATTTCCAAAAACTGTTCCAAAAAAAAAAGATAAATTCCTGAGTTTCGACCCGAGAATGGCACAAGTTGCTCTTGAGATTTTGTTTGGAGGGTACATACTGTATTCAACCTAATATGCACTCTCTTCTTTATAAGGGCACCCCTCACCTTCTTATCTATACCTCCGCGTTTAACTATAATTTACGTGTGAGGCAAGTGTGAATGCTCAGGGCTGTGAATAAACCTTATGGGCTGGTGCACCAGTATTCTGTAAAAGACGGCCATTTGGGCAATTATAAGAATAGATATTTGAGGCAGATTTTTCCACTCAAAATATATGTGCCGAGGGCACTTATTATGTCGGATTTGCAAATTATATAAGAACAGGACATAGGAAAAGCATAAAGCATATTTTTATCTCACAACTTGTTTGCTATCTTAAGGCCAACAGCCACAAGGTAATCTATTGCTTGGTTCCCTTTGCATTCTAGGCCCATTGCAATCTCAGGGCCTTGCTTATACTCCAAATAGCAAGGTTTCTTACACAAATTTGCAATTTTCAAATCTCACTGTTGCATATGTATGACACTGAACCTTTGCGTATTGGACTGAAACAACTCTATGACATCTACAAGGATGACATGTCGTATTTCAGGGAAGTTACTTCACAATAATTTTGGTTACAGTTGATTTTCCAACGAAGGGATATCCAGTAACATATTGTTCAAACTAACACATTGTATAAGACTAACTGTGGGAAGATTATATGTATAATATTAGTTGACATGGGTCAAAAAACGGTGTATTAATAATTCACTGTTTAATTATCAGAAATCAGGAGTGACACCCTTACTTATACATACAATGGAAGATTTCCCTGTTTAGCAAGTCAAAATATCAAGGGGTAAAATTATAGGGACATTGCCCACTTCCAATGACTCTCAAGCATTTCTTCATAAAAGTATCATTATTCTGTAATTCTTATCCGTAACTCCTCCCCATGTGGGAAAGGCATCGTGTTAGGACTGGAGGCCCCCCTGACATTTGGCCCCCTGACACTTGGCCACCTGATTTGTGCCCCGCCTCACAGTTGGCCCCCCGGGACAAAGGGCCCCCCCAAAGAAATTCTTCTAAGTCCATAACGGTTTTTCAATGTACATAAGAGTAAAAAAGAAATTAAAAAAAAAAAAAAGTCGACAGGTGGACAGGTCGATTGGCGGACAGGTCGACAGATGGAATGGTGGACAGGTCAACAAGTGGACTGGTCGACAGTTGGAGTGGTTGACTGGTCGACAGGTCGACAGGTCGACAGGTCGACAGGTCGACAGGTGGACAGGTGGATTGGTGGATTGGTGGAGAGGTCAACAAGTGGACTGGTGTATTGGTGGACGGGTGGACAAAAGGACAGGTGGACAAAAGGACAGGTGGACAAAAGGACAGGTGGACAAGTGGACAGGTCGACAGGTGGAGAAGTGGACAGGTGGACAGGTCGTCATGAGGGCCAAGTTGTCGACACATTGTACAGGTGCGGCACAGGGTGTCATCTGGGCTGCCGTGTTGACATATATGTTGACATGTTGACATCTAAGCCGTCAGAGTGACCTTGCTGCACATTTCATCAGAATTCTTGAGTGAGTCTTAATATTAAAAGTCTTAATTATAGGTACAATTCAATTCAATTCAATTCAATTCAAATTTTTTTATTTTAACTGCAACAATCAGGAACAAGTTCCTGTAATTATGATTGTTACAGCAGAGCGGAGATATTCATTTCTCGATATCACAGTTTATAATATTCAATTGCATCACAGATGCTTCATTACATGTATGCTGTATTAATGTGAGTTAGCAATGTTAATAGGTGTTACGTCATGTCTATCATACTAGTTAGCTTTAGTAAGGTAGAAAATGCTTTTTAGAAGTGACTAGGAGTTTGAGGTAGGGAGGGAAGTAACCAGCGGGGTCCCCACCAAATGTAGATGGCATCCTATGTTGATATCATGGGGGCCTCTGCCCCCCAACCCCCGTTTTTTATTTATTTTTTTTCTTCTTCATTAATGGTGAGTACTATTAAGACTTTAAGACTAAGACTTATTTAGACTTAAGACTTTAAGACTTAGACTAATCGAGACTTGATTAAGACCCGAAAGTGGGTCAGGGGTACTGGAGTAAACCAGGAGGGAGGGGGTCATGCAACAATGCTCCCTGATTGGCTCCGATGAGCTGTGCAGCCAGCCTGGTGTCATGTCGACATATATGTTGACATGTTGACATCTAGGCCGCCATGTCGATATATATGTTGACATGTCGATATCTAAGCCACCATGTCGACATGGCGGCCAGTATGTTGACCATAATTTTTTTGTGAGTGGGCTACTTAGGTGACTGGTCGACAGAGTCAACAGGTGGACAGATTGAGTGGTCCACAGGTCGACAGGTGGATTGACCGACAGGTCAACAGATGAAGTGGTCGACAGATGGATTGGTCGACAGGTCGACAGGTGGATAGGTTGACATGTCAACTGCTTAATGACGGGCCGACAGAGTCAACAGGTGAATTGGTCAACAGGTCGACAGGTGGATTGGTCGACAGGTCGACAATTGGACTGGTGGACAGGTCGACTGGTGGACAGTGGATAGGTGGATTAGTGGACAGGTCGACAAGTGGACAGGTTGACAGGTCAACAGATTGGTCGACATGTGTTGACAGCTTGGCCACCATGTTGATTGCTTAGGCGACAGGTCAACAGAATGGCCGCCATGTCGACATCTTGGTCGACATCTTGGCCGCCATCAGGTCGACAGATTGGCTGCTATCAGGTCGACAGATTGGCCGCCATCAAGTTGACCTTATGTCGTTAACGTTATACACCATTTTATAACGTTATACAATGTTATATGTCAACATTTTTCTAAAGCTCTTTAGTATGACATAACGTTATGTATAATTTAAAACGTTATTTTGACGTAAAATAACATTTTTTTTGTCAGCTGGGTTGGCCGCCATCGGTTGGACAGTTTGGACACAGATCATGTCGACTTGGTAACTTAGATGTTGACATGGTAGCTAAGAGATGTCGACATGGTCGCTAAGAGATGTCGACATGGTGGCTTAGCTGTCGACATGGCGGCCTAGCTGTCGACATGGCGGCCTAGCTGTCGACATGGTGGCCTAGCTGTCGACATGGCGGCCTAGCTGTTGACATGGCGGCCTAGCTGTCGACATGGCGGCCTAGCTGTCGACATGGCGGCCTAGCTGTCAACATGGCAGCCTAGCTGTTGACATGGCGGCCTAGCTGTCGACATGGCGGCATGACTGTCGACATGGCGGCATGACTGTCAACATGGGGGCCTAGCTGTTGACATGGCGGCCTAGCTGTCGACATGGCGGCATGACTGTCGACATGGCGGCATGACTGTCGACATGGCGGCCTAGCTGTCGACACCATGTCGACACCTTCTTGGTGGCGGAAAATGCACCCGCTGGACTTGGAAAGATTTCCTTGTGGGGACCCCAAGTCCGGGGGGCCATTTGTCAGGGGGGGGGGCATTTGTCAGGGGGGCCAAATGTCAGGGGGCCAAATGTCAGGGGGCCAAGTGTCCGGGGGGGCCAGGAGCCCTGGAATCATCCAGAATCATTTGTTAAGCGCACTGTGTGCCTTTTACGTCACCTACAGTATAGATAAATCACATAACCCTTATCCCTTCTATCAGTCCTTCCATGTTTTAGTAAGCAGATCTCTTTCAGTTCTCGTTTTTAAATCTTTACTAGGTTTCTATTAAGGCTGTTCCAACATTGTATGTCTAACATCTATTTGTTATGAATAAATAAGTATCTGATGACTAATAAATGTACAATTTGATGTTTCAGGAGATGCTCTGTACAACCACAATGGCAGCCGCTTTTCCACAAAGGACAGGGACAATGACATCGACCCTGACAACTGTGCCCAGCTGATGTCAGGTGCCTGGTGGTACTATAACGGCTGCCACAACTCCAACCTCAATGCGCACTACGGCGACAACAATCATGGTAAAGGACTAAACTGGTACACCTGGACTAATGACTATACCACCTCCATGTCAGGCACCAGGATGATGATAAAGCCAAAATAATCACCATACACACAAAGGGCATCATTTCAACTTTTGTATGGAAATAACACAACTGTGGACCTTCCCGCACAAGGGCTCTATGTACTTGTGATTAATGCCCAATACCTGTATATACTATATCTTTTAAATTTCCACAGAGTCTTTAGAAAGACACTTTTCATGCGAAAACTCATAATTTCCTAGTGGAGCTAGCATTTTTGTTCTCATAAGCAAAAAAATATATTGCCTTGAAAGCAGCTCTTCTTCCTAAGTTTTGATAACAGAGGAAATGCACCAAGAAGGGACCTTGTTGGCACATTACTTGTTTGGTAATATCATCAATGTTGGTTGAAAACTAGTAGCATTCCTAGCCACACCACCCTCCATACCAAAGGGTGTGAAATCCCAGACATGTGAAAAAAAAGTTTAAAAAAATTGATATAAAGGGCTTATGTTTTTTCGGCATGTTGTTATTTGTATATGGCATCACGTCATCTCTAGAATAGCCGTCGGAATATATCTCATCAGCTCCAGGGACTTCTTACAAAGACCCAAACAGTCGAATGTTGTCCAGAACAAAATAAAAGAGTGTTAGACTGAAACTCATCTGCCACATGGACTAATGGGCGCGGTCATCCAATATGACTGTTTCCAATTGGGTCCTACTTGCAGTAAATATGAAACTCTAACAAAAGAATTAACATAATCAGAGATGAAATCATTCTTTAAGCTAAACCTTGATAAATAATCCAACTTGCTTACCTACCAAGTTGACTCATGACAAAAAAAAAAAACTTAAAACCTCAAAATGATTTGTTACCATATGTTTAATCAAATGTTACCTTATCTAATCACTCGACAAAGTCTAAGGCATTAATGTGAAGAATTATGTATACATTTCTTTTGATAACGCCTTGTTCTTTGTATATAGAAAGTTGGGAAGAAAATAAATCCTGATTTATTCTGAACAAAATGCTGTGTGAAAACATCTGTTCTTTTGTCATTGATCGAAAGGATGGGGTTCAGGGGAAAAAGATATACTAGAAAAGAAGGGAGGGTTGTTGTAGATATTTACAAAAAATATATGGTGTCTCGGGGCAGTCTCTCGCATAGATAAAGAAAGAATAATCTCAAACATAAGATTAGGATTATACAATTATGCATGCACACTCCCATGAGATTGTATGTACAAACAGACTTATCCACATACTACTTCACCTCCTTGTCTTAGGTACTTGATACTAGATGATACCAGGGAATCTGGTTGCCTTGAAGAAAAAAAAACATTGTCTAGTCGGCCCACATTGTGAAAAACTTGCATGTTGCAGTGCCACTGCATTTCTTGCAACCAACGGGCCAGTGAATGTGACATCACATACCAAGATGGCTGCCAGTCCATACACTACACCTGAGCTCCATCTAGTGTGTACTGTAGACGAGTCTCTCCCAGACCCAAGGTTTGTCAAGTTTACTACAAGTTGCACGAGTGTCAGGGCTGCCCAACACTAACCATGTTCCCACTAAACGCCTAGATACTATTAATCCCAACAATGGTGGTGTCCCTAGGTGGACACCGACACAAAGGAAGCTACCCCAAGAGAAAAAGTTAACAGTTGTCATTGCATGAGGATCTATATCTAGGTCAGCCTGATTTAGGACAGTGAGTAATTGGCGCTGCCATCACAGCCCCTGGTTATGGTATATATCTGATGGCACCTTTACTTCTCCGAACACCTTGTCATCTTAAGTGTATTTTACTCTTTGTGTGTACAAAAGCGCTTTAGAAGTATGTAGGTAACAGGCATTCACAATACTGTGATCCCAATGGCAGTGGAAAATCTGATTTTCTGTCCCAAAGTACATGCTTCGAAGGGCTAACAGATAGTGAAAAGTCAAGCCTTTAAAAGGGACAATTTTTTACCCCCCCCAATGCTGCTGGTCAAGCTGCAGGATGGAGACAACACAGCGTATGCACAATACTCCACATTTGTTGTTAAAGATGAACAGAACTCTACAAACTTGAGGTTGGAGGGTTTACAAATGGCAAGAATAACCCCGGTAAGTAAAACATCAGTATGGTCAACCCTCACTCTTTCGGACTTGAGAAGTACAGGGGAAAATGTCTGAGGAAAGCAAGCTATCTGAGGTTCACCAATGTATTACATTTCTTTGTTTATTGGTTACTCTCCTGCATTGAGTGTTTCTAGTCTTGCCTTCAGAACTAAACTGATGAAATGGTAGGCATGTAGGGGCCCTATTTATATAGTTTTGATCAAACAGAGGGTTACTATGCCTATACATTGTGCATGTGCATCACACTAAAAGATTGGGAAAGTCTGATTATTTCAAATCGAGACACAAATTTCCGATTTTGTGTTTTAAGTTTACCCTTGAAATTTATGTGATGCACAAACCTGAACTTGACCACTGCATAGCTAAATATGTATTTTATGACCCAATGAGAGATGTACCATCATACACCATTATACTCTACCCTCTTCTAGTACTACCAGCTCGGCCCGGCTGAGGCTGGACCCGGCTGGTATTACACGGTTGCAGTTCCTCGTTACTGACCCAGCCCAGTTAACTTTAATACTCAGCCCAGTTGCAATACTAACTGCGCAGTTTCCCCTGATAGCCTGGTTCAGATGGACCCCATCCGGCCCAGAGGTCACTGGCAGTTCCCACTGGGAGCTTGATCTACGAGGAGACTTACTCAGGACCTCCTAGGTCTTGCTGCTTAACAAGACTCCTACTGAGAGATGGCTCTCTAAGTGTACAACCATCTGTGTCCGTTCTTTGGGAGAGTAGCTGGAAGTCATAAGATCCTAACATCTACCAGTAGTCAGATACTTGAAAGGTTCCCCAACAGTCCCTAGTCGTAGCCTACCACCTCAAGTTTAGAGGATACTACACAATGTTTTTGCCAAAATCAATAAATTGATTTGATTTTTTTTTTTTTGGAAATTTACTTTCGAAATATTTTTGCAAGATACACCAATAAAATTGCCTATTTCATGACCTGTGGTGTATACTTTTGAAATTCTGGGATGAAAAGTTCATTTGGCTTATGGTTGCTACATCCAGACCCCTATTATTCAATATGCACAAGTAGCTCGCCAAAAAGGTCCAAATTGAAGATCACTTTAGGTACGCATCATACAGCCTTCATACACATCATACTTACCTGCAACATAGCATCATCTTTGCGTAACGGAGAGGACAATTGGTTCTCCCCCCCTCCAAAAAAAATAAATTGAAACAGTGAAAGAACACCAAAAAAAACACAAGTTTATATATTGTTTTTCTTAAGCTTCTGTGTATAGTAGCGTTTGGTCATTGGGACATCGCTTTGATATAGTGACCAGTGCCACATGCAGATGAAAGCGAATTCATTATCGAGCAGCAGTATGCATTAAGTTTATTATAGGCAAAATATACACCTCCATGTCCGCAACCAGGCTGCTAGTTAACTCCAAAAACAATTATTGTATTCGACCTAATATGCAAACAGTGCGCTTAAAAAACAGTAGAGTAAAAAAACAAAAGCAAAATTTAAATCTAATGAGCCCACACCCCCTTTTTTTTGTTGTACTCCCATATTAGATATAGCAAGCACACAATGCACTTAATAAAGTATCTGCAAGCAAATAATGTATTTGGACTAAAATATTTTACGGGTTTTACTGTATAAAAGGGGTGTGTTTGCATATTAGGGTATGTGGGCTTTTTAGGTTGAATACGGTACTCACAGTGTAGGAGGAGGAATTGTACACACTACTGCCCCTATGTACCCTTATGGAGGCACATTTTGAACTCTTTTCCTTGTTTCTCTAAGGCTGTTCTAACATTGTGTTTCTATCTGGTGATGTATAAGAGTATAATTTGATGTTTCAGGAAATTCCCTGGCCTTCCACAATGGCAAGCCCTTCTCCACCTATGACCAGGACAATGATGCCTGGTCTGGTAACTGTGCACAGTCCTGGTCAGGTGCCTGGTGGTACAACAGCTGCCGCCACTCCAACCTCAATGGGCGGTACGGTGACAACAGTTATAAAGGAGTGACCTGGTACAGCTGGCAGGGCTTCACCTCCTCCCTGTCAGGCACCAGGATGCTGGTGAAGCCAAGATAAACACATGAAGCACACCATGGTCATCCGCTCTACATATTGTACATACTGTGTATCCATCATAGATTATTAACATTGATGAACCAACCAGCAAGCCTCTGTAACTTGATAAATCAGTGGTGAAATACCCCCTTTTTATATGAATAATTCTGAAACGCATATTTAGAAATAGGGTAAGCTCATCCATTTCCGGCCACCTACTATATGTCGACCACCTACATCACCTTATTGCCACTATACTGTGTAATTTGGAGGTATAAACACTATTTGAAATAAAGTCAAGGTGTTAATGTTTTACATAGCATCATTATTTCTTACCAGTTTAATTTCATTCACAGAAATAAATAGCACCAATACTCACTCATACAGAGCTTTATTTCATGGTGGATATAATGACCACTATGCTTAAGTACTAGAAATCCTGTATCCCATGCCCCCCATGGGATACGGTGTTCCCGTATCCCATGGCCTGTTACGTTTTAAAAAAATCATTAAAAAACAAAACTGTGGCCATTTCTATGCAATTAAACATATTTTGAAGAGTAAAAACCCGTGAATAAAGGCAAAGACCCATAGCCAGAGGTTTTTTGGTATCGTTCCCCCCTTGGTGGGGAAGGATACCAAAATATCCTCTGGCCGTGGGCATTTGTCTATATATAGGGCGTTCAGGCCATTTTTATTGACTGCAGAAAAGTTGCATTTTTTGTACAGGATAGATAGACAGGATCTTAAAGGTATACACCAGGGTCTACGCATACGGCATCTGGTTACAAAACATGAAACTACCCAAAACTATGCTAAAGTCATATCTCCCTTGTGCATATCACCTAACTCACCTTTACTGACCCTTTAAGTGCCTCACTACCACATTCTACACATCTTGTCACTGTTTTTCTCTGCTTCAAAAAGCTGTGCCCTAAGCTATTATATGTGTTTAGGCTAACTAGAAAATATTTAAATAAATCCCAAACTGTTTTAGTTATCAATGAATCGCTTGGTTTTTTTGAACATTGTAAAATGCATCTTTTGATTCTATGTACAGATGGCTAAGGTTTTAATTACGAAATGTTGGCCAATTTTTTGTCTGTGTTGCAAAATCTAGAGAAAATAGAATATTTTAATTTTGTGTTTTTCCCCATATCAATCATGGCTCTTTGGTTTCACCTATGACTACCCATTTTCATGGATTGATTGTGTTGCTTATAATCTCCTCTAAAGATCTGAGAGGCTTGGTTAAGATACTATGGGTCAATCTTTCAAAAAATTGAAAAACATTGAAAAAATAGGGGTTTACCCATATGCGGTCATAGCTAAGGGTGTCCTATCTTCAAATGTCTATATATCAAAATCTAGCACTTTGAGGTATTGATTTCTTTGCTTCTATTACATCACCATATATCAAACTAATATAATCCCAAGTGATTAAGAGATATTATGGGAAGATCAGAATTGACCGAACCCTGGTGTATACCTTTAAGAGAATTCTGAAAGAATTGTGAATCTACCACAGCTAGAACATAGTTTAATTGGGTTTTCTTTGCAAAAAGTAAGGTGTTTTGGGAGGACAAGAGAGCCCTGTCTAACCATGCAGTGGATTGGTCCTGAAATAGCACTCCCCCGCTACAGTGTGAGTGGCAGGGATCCAGGTGCAGTGGAGGGTGACTTACATAGGGAATGTACTACTCCTAAGAAAAGGTAGATCCACATAAGTGTAAATCTGGGGGCCAGTTCCTTTCCAATCACATTGTTCTTCAGACAGGAGATCGTGAACAAATATGGGAATTAAATGTATGACACCCGAATTTTTATGCCCCTCTATTCTAAAGGTGAATCTATGACTTTTAGGAAATATTTTGCTGTAGATCTGGATCTGGTAGTCCATACTACATGTAGGATATATGTAAATGTAGGCCTATATCTTAGCATTACAATCCAATCATTTAGGAATTGACTGCACAAATACCCTCTCCCAGAAATCTATTCTAGTACAGGGCAGTTGCTGGGCAGCTATCAATTGTTAGTGCCAAAATGTGGGCCTGCACGGGGAGCACACACTCTCCACTTTCTACTTACTCATTCATATAAAACCACAAGTGGGAATGTACAAATCTTTGCAGAAACCACACATTGTGTAGAATGAAACCATAGCTTTCAGATAGTGTGAACATAACTGTGTTTTTTTGTGTCAATTAGCCATAAATGAGACATGAGTGTAAATAGAGGGCAAAACTGCTGGTTGTCTGTGCCATGGCAGGCAGCTCTGAACACCCTACTATATATTATAGGGACAAGTTAGTTCCTCTATTGCTCACCAGAGGGTGGGTTGCACCATGCCTTCTTGGGTTCGCGTCTTACTAGTACTCTGTCACTTCTCCGTTCAGCTTAGGCCAGGATTTTATTTTATTTTTTCTGTTCAGTACTATTAATAAAAAGGCCTCCTCAACCTCCTGCATTCAAAGGCAAAAGTATACACCTGTGTCTACATGTTGTCATAAAGGAATATATTGTCAAAGTAAAGGCGTATGACCTGTTTTTACCACTGACAAAATGAGAACTCTTAAGTTGTATGTTTGGTTTTAGTGCTAGTGAATCACACATATTAGTTTATGTATGTACTGTGATGTTATATGAATGGATACCTATGTTTTGAACATTAAAAAAGTTCATTAAAACTGTACTTACTGTGCTCCTGTGTTGTGACTTACCTCAGGCTGAATTTTGCTACAATATATATATTTGTGCCTTTACATGGGTACCCACGATTTTGACCGTGTCGCTGTGTTGATTTTTAGCAGAAAAACCATGCCATTGTGTCGATTTTTAAGTATATAAGAACAAAGAGAGAATTTCCTGTGGGTCGATTCTTACCCCTAATATTCTTGTGTCCGTCGATTTTTAAAAAGGCCTAAAACAGCTGTGTCACCTTGTCGCCCGTGTCGATTTTTACCCATGTAGAGGCACATATTTATATATTTGTCAAATAGAAGAAGTCTAATGAACCACTCTGACTAGCCCTGTAATCTTTATTTCTATATTTACAAGGGTAGTTTTCCTTTTGCACTATTCTAATAAACACCATTAGGTGCGGGTAGCACCGGGTTATAGATGGGCTATTAGTTATAGTTTAAAGCCTGAGCATGCATGGTAGCATGCATGGTAGCAATATCATCTCATAAAGGTCTGAAGTTATAGTGTGTCCAAGTACCTCCTCATTATAGGTGGTTCAATATTCACAAAATTGGTCTTGATTAGTTGGGATGTAGAGGGGTTCCCCCCCCCCCCCTAAGGTCGGAAAGTCGCCAAAATTAAAGGCCCCAGGTCAGAAAGTCACCTTTTTAGATCATCTTCGCTGGAAAATAGCCCAGGTCGCCAAGTCGCGTTTTACCCCTCTGGAACCACGTTAGTAACGGACGTAAAACAGTTGACATGGCCTTCTTCGTTTTGCCTTGACCATCAGGCGGGTGGCTGATAGAGTTGTGTAGCCTCTCCAGGTCAGCCTGTACATTAGACCGACCATTCAGATTTGCCTCAAAGCAGCTGTTATAGCACCAGCCACCACTGTACGTATTCCCAGCAAACTGGAGTGAAGCTATGGCGTGCTAGTGCCAGCTTGGGCGAACTGCTTTTGTGCCTAGCTCAATGGGTGAGGTTGGGTGAGGTAAGGGGAGCTGCCTTAACCCTGCCATTTGCCTACCCAGTAGCTAGCTGGTGGTGAAGGAACTTGTGTGAGAGGTGGGAAAGGGCTTGCACAGGTGGGGGAGGGGTTGTGTCTCAAGGGTTGAAACATTCCAATTTGCAACATCTATAAGTTACTTATATATCACCACCTGTAGTGTAGTGGTCAGTACCATTACCTTGCACCCCAAAGGTCAATGGTTTGTGACTCAGCAATGTCAACCTTCTTACCATTTTATCTTCAATTTTCTATTTTTATGAACCTAACTTTGGAATTGTTGACACAGTACATCTAACAGGCCTATTGAACTTAAAACAAGGGGCAACTGGGGGGACCTCCCATAACAGCTGCAGAAGGGCCTTCATTATGCTACTGCAAGGCCCTGTCCCAACTCTTCCACAGTGCCACACAGTCCCACCCAGCAGGGGTGGATGTTGGCAACATTGGGGAGAGCTGGATCGGGTCAGCACAAGATGCAGGCTTGTGTGAGGGAGATTCAAGGAACAAAAGGTTAAAACAATCCATTGTACAATAGATATAGGTTCCTTATATATCACAACTTCATACCCACATGGTAGTGTAATGGTCATCAATGTCGCCTTGTACTCCAAAGATCCAGGGTTTGAGCCCTTCTTTAGTGCAGTAATATATACGGGTGAAAGCCACACATGCATGTACATTAAAGGTTTATTTTAAAGCCCAGATAGTTGTAAGGGAACACTTACCAGGGGGCTTGGTAGTATTAATAGTTGTGGCTGGTGTAATATTCATTGGGGCAGTGATTCTTACAGTGGTGGTTGTCGGGGTGGTGGCTCTAAGGGTGGTTGTTGGCTTGGTTATGGTGGTGGTTTTTGGTGGGGGAGTGGTAGTTGTTGGTTAACCCGTTAGCCTCTAATGATTGCAGTTTGTCTTTTGTCAACATGCATTAATGCAATACGGTGAGCAGAGGCTTGGTGGATGAGTTGACCATGTCACTCTGAGGGACTTGGAGAATGTGAATTTGATTTGTACCTACTCATTATATTGTATATCGTACATGGTGGTAGGATTTTATGTTTTTGTCAATCGTTATTAGCCATCTTATAAAGAAGTGGAAACTGTTATTGAAACCTTTTTGCACAAATGCTAAATGTTTTTAAGTGTCCATGTCCATGTACCAGCGGAATGTTGACGTGATAAACGAGTCCCAAAAAATGACAGATGTATGTCCTTTTGATAGACCCCATACTTGATGAAACTTAAATTGTTAGAGTACCCACAGACGTTACCGATGAGGAGTATAACAGTAACCCACCAATACTAAGATGTTAAGGGCTAGATGTATATACCCCACTGCAGGCGCTATGACTTATTATACAAAGCTATGTCACATTTTAATGTCATGTAATTATGTATGAAATCACAGCTACCCTCAGCTTAAGTGGCATTCGCTGGTGGTAACCAGTATGGTCGGAGCTCAACTTGTGTTGCTGGGTGTATTTATTATTTTGTACATGAGGGGTCCTCAACATAAGAAAACAACAGACTTACATTCAGTATCTGGTTGTTATTTACTTATGTGTGGACTAAAGTGCTGCTTAATGCTCAATGCATAACCATGCATAATATGATGTATTAATGCAGCCCTGGCAAAATGAAAACCAACTCATCAGAGCTGCATTTATGCATCTTGACGACCCAAAACGGAAAGATGAGTGGTGATGTTACATTATGCATCATTATGCTATACCTCTTTGAGGTTTCACCTCAGCCGGATCGTCCTGATCCAAACCGGATGGTACTACCCGGCAGTCAGCCTGCCTGGTTATAAGCCCGGCCCGGGTGAAGCTCACCCGGCCTGGACTGTTCACCTAGCTGCCCAACAACTGTGATGCCCATGTAACGTATGGTAGTGTCTCCATCTGCCTGTAAAACACCTGAATAAAGAAGGCTCTTCACAACTGTACGTCCACCTGTGTCGTTCCTTCGGAAGGTAGCTGCAAGTGATATGATCCTTACAGTTCCCTAGTAGTCAGATACAGTCCCTTGTCCTAGCCTACCCCCAAGCATTTGGATCACTACAGATGTATGTACTTTTCATGGCCCCTTAATTGATAAAACTTATATTGTTAGAGGACCCACAAACTTTAATATCACTTGACTCATTGAAGAGATAATTGTTTAAAGTCAATGAGTACATCATATGAAACCACAAAGATAGCTCGGATGGAACTTCTACTAATTAACTTCTATCGCCTTCTCCCTCTCCACTTGTGTAGGACGCTGTTTCCTCATGTGCAAGAAAAAGTTAGTTTTACTACTGAGTCTGGTGTTGATTGATATCTTTTCTTTCATTTTACTGAGTATGGATATAGGCAATAATATGCTTTTAGTAACACACATCGCTTTCTGTATCACCTACCTTTCCCTATGAAGCTAGCTAGCCCTATGACTGACCCCCCCCCCTATCTCTGCTCTCCTTCACCACCTACACTTTTCTGCTGAGATAAATCTTAACCTTATGGTGGGTCGCATTGACCATTACTACAGGATAGAATTAAATTACAATGAATCTTGAAAGAAATCCCTGTATTGATAAAGAAAAGTGTCTATGAACTGCAAATATAAATAGTATGATAGGTCAGTGAATTGAAACATAGATGGGTCACTCTCACCAAATCAATGCAACTAAAATGTGGCCGTACATGATCGGCGGCCGTACATGATCGGAAAACTACAATATCCCCCTAAGGCCCCCTTTACTCCGCTATTTAACTTATATAACTATACCTACTGGCTGTAATGTAGTCTTGGGAAATTTATTAGGAAAAATAACTCCCTAAATATTAATAGGGGCCAAAGGGGGGGGGATCAATGTACAACCGATCATGTACGTCACATGACGTACATGACCGGTTTGGAATGTCATGTAAAATTTTCTTATTACCCACTGCTTTACATGTCTATGATTATACATATTTAGACCTACATCATATGTACACCTTGCTAGGATTGATTTATGTTTTAAACATGGTCAGAAATGGGTCAAAATAAGGGTGGATCAATGTACAACCGATCATGTACGTCACATGACGTACATGATCGGTATTGAAATTTCAATTAAAATTATCTTAATAGTCGCATCTAGACATTTCTAACATAGAACATGTCAAGACACACACCATATGCACACCTTGGTAAGATATATTTATGTTTTAACATGGTCAGAAAGGGTAGGGCAGTCAATAACTCCCGATCATGTACGTCACCGATCATGTACGTCACCGATCATGTACGTCACCGATCATGTACGTCACCGATCATGGACGTCCGCCGATCATGGACATCCGCCGATCATGTACGTCCAAATAATAGTTGCATCGATCTGGTGAGAGTGAGCCATATACCTTGCAGACATGCTTTCATCATGTTTTGCCACCAGGTGCCATATGCGTAGACCCTGGCATACAAACCCCTTTAAATATGTTGTGAGTAACCTTGGGATATACTGCATTGCCATAAAGGGGATTTTCCACTGCCAACAAATCTACTGACAGACATACATACAGAGCGGGGCTACATAGTACTTTAATGCATTTTACCCTTAGTTGTCATAAAACTTGAATGCATGATGCTTCAACAAAGGTTAGCCCTGACAATCGACAGGGTAAGTTATTATTCAACCAAAAGTCGGTTGGTGGAGTTCAGGAGCTTGGGCTTAAAACAATAAACTATCCCTACCTTAACGATACTACAATCATGCATCATATCGACATTACATAGTGCATTAAGATTACTATGCAGCACTTAAAGGGTAAACTATAACAGCCATCCTGTAGACAATGTCTGCCAAATATTTATGCAGGACATCTTTCAAGAACTTTAAGTTGAAATATTGCGATTTGTTGATTCACATCACATACTGCACATATACTGTCTATTTCTAGGTGTTGGTGTATCCGAGTACAGCACCCCCACCTGTGTGTTATCTGCTCCTTCTTCTCTTATGGCGAACAAGTGGCCAAGTGAATGGGACATTAACATCTGGTCTTATGACATTTAAATTGGTTGGGCAGGTGTTGATTTGGTGTGTTGTATGAAAAGTTGATATTTGATAACAAGAGGTCCTCTAGGAAATACATTTTTTGATACTGCTTGGATTCTAATACTAAATAGCATGGGGCATATAACTGTAAAATATGATTATTTTAGTAAAAACAATAGTATTAAGGGTTGAATAAGTAAAAATACCTCACTTTTATCTTGCCCTAGTGCTATAAATTGGGAGCCATTTATTTAGTCACTCAAAAGGCTAAAAATCATTCTCCCATATGACTTTGTTGGTGCACACTTAGTCTATTTATGTTGGACATTCATTCCACACACATCATATACAGTCTGTGGACGTCTTCACTGTGGGACATGGACAGAGTTCTTTGAATTAACCAAACTGGTCTTTGCGTCATCTGTTTGTTTGTAATTCATTTATTTAATCCGCACATACAGTAGGGCCAGGCCCTGTTTGTGTAATGCAGCTCATGTGCATTATTATCAGCGATGTTTTTCATGATAAAAATACATTCCATTTCCTTAAGGGATTCATTAGAGTCTTTATATGATAATAATAAAATGAAAATACTTAACTATCCAGATCCAAGATATATATGGGTCTAGGATATTCTTCTATTACCTTGTTACATGTTAAACCTATATATCAGGTTATAAATAAATAGGAAATATAAGAAGCAGGGCGGATTATATGAGTAAAGCGGAGAGAGAGAGAATACTCCCCCTGGTGGATCTTTGAGAACTATTCAGTAAGGACTGGTTGATCACCACACGCCCATTTGCTCCCTCTGTGGGGGAAGGACTGAACTGCTGTGTTCACTCACCAGGGGCACACTGGATATAGAGCAGAGGCCGGGGGAGCTCGCCCTCACAACCGCCACACCGCCGCTGCACACGCCTGCTCGCAGAGACACTGAGTTATGATTTCAGTTTGACTTTGGTTGACTTTGAACTTCACCATGGCTACGTCCGGTAAGGACATTAACTGCAAGGGTTGTCAATTCAGACACCCTAGGCCTGGTGGTTCGCTATGTACCTATGTCAGAGCAGCTGTGGAGGCGGCGGTGAAGGACGGTAAAGGGCGTGACGACGCCGGTGAGTACCTTTCAGCCATTATGGCTCCTTTAAAACTTAGCCCTGTCGACGCAAATTATTCCCGACGTGGAGGAGCAGGGGGCATCTGTTTCTGATTTGTTGGATGTTGTTGAGTCGCAGAGGAGGCAGATAGAACAGTTAGTTGAGAAGTTTTCAAAATTGTCGCCCACCCCGGCTACCGTGCCTCCAACTCCACCTGTTCCACCTACTGACCCTGCTAATCCCACACCAGGTCCTGACCCCCTCCCAGGCCCTTCAGACTTAGGCAATCCGTTCTACAACTACCCTCCGGTGGCACCAGTCCCTGGGGGAGTGGGTCCTATTCACAATGGGCAAGTGGGAGGGGGACCACAGGTGATTTATGTTCAGCAGGCGGGGGCTACTGAGATGAGAAGACCTAAGTTGCGCTACTTTGACATTGAGTCCTTTTATTGTTACCACAAGTCAGAACAGGAGAGGACTGTAGATGATCTCATAGCAGCTCTTATGGGGCTGGTCTCCTACTTGTCAGAACAGAACCTTCCAGTGGGGGGTCTCATGAAGCATGTTCGTTTTGTAACAGAGAAGGCAAAAATTTTCAAACCTCGAGCCATTTTTCATTATGATTTGGGTGTCCGTGAAAAAGCAGAATTCACTGGGGCCTATGTCTTGGGCTATGGGGATTGGGAGTTGTCCACCAGGTACTTGGGGGTTGATCAGCTACTCCCCACTCCGGAACCCCATAGAGCTAGTGCTAGTGGGGGTAATAGGAGTAAGAGTAAGAAGCAGAGCAGCAATATGCCTCCAGGCTTCTGTTGGAGGTGGAATGTGGGGAAGGCTTGTAGACGTACACCTTGCCCCCATAAACATGTGTGTACTTCGTGCTCCGGTGACCATACAAGCTTAGCTTGTACTGCAGGAGCTGCAGAGGTATAGTTAAGGGCTCCCTTTGTACTAACAGTCTAAGCTGCGGTAATGGTTCCCTCCTAGAAGGGGGTCATTATTTTAGCGGTTCTGAGGAAGCTCAGGGGCCGTCAGCGGTGAATGGGTTAAAACCGGTCTCCACTCCAAGTGAGGAGGGTTTTTTGTTTCTTTCCCAGTTGACTTCCGTACCTGGTAATAGCCCTATCAGTGTATTGGATGATAGCTATTTGGGTCGCTCACCCATAGACATTCCTGTGTTTCCCACTGGTGATGCCGTGGAGGGTATTATAAATACACCCAGTGGTCTATGTTACAACCATGTAGGGGTGGAAATTGGTTCTACTGCCCACTGTGGTCTTGATGGTCGTGAACCCTTGTGTGCTGGTGAGTCTGTTTGGGATTCTAGTGATTCTGACATGTTAATTGACAATAACTGGGACGCACTCTATTCTAGTAATTTTACTGAGGAGGTTAATGGGGCTCAATTTAATGATCCTATTATAGACCCAATATCTCATGTATGTTACAGTTCGAGGAAAATTAGTCGTCCTATTGATTATGACTTGTGTTGGCGTAGGCCGCCCACCCCTGTGTGTTGTTATGATGTCAATAACCCAAATGTGATTTCAGAATTATTTGAGGACGGTTACTACAGATGTCCGCCAGAAGGGTCCCCCCAATTATGTGGCTCCATGTGTTCGCACTCGGTGGGTGGTACCTCAATGCAGCTGAAACCTTGTAATTTTTATAAGGAAGCGTTCCTCCATCCAGTTGGCCAAGATATTGATGCTGCCTACATTTATGATGGGGTCCTAGAAGGTTTTAAGATTATGGATGATGTGGTTGATACTAGTTATGTCATAACTAATTATCGTAGTATTAATCGTCCTGTATTTAAGGCTCAAATGGACACGATTGTATCTAGTGAATTAGTGGAAGGTAAGCTTACGGAGGTGGATTTCCCCCCTACATGTGTTCATAGCCTAGGCGCTGTTCCTAAGAAAAATGGGAAGTTGCGCCCCATTGTTGATATGAAACGCCCCTTACACAGTAGCGTTAACTCCTTCATGGAGTCGGTGGTGGAACCTTTCCACTATATTACAGTCCGGGATGTTTGTCATAACTTGAAACCTAATGCCTTTTTGTCTGTAGTGGATGTCTCTTCAGCCTATAGGTCAGTGAATGTGTTCCCTGGACACACTGACTATCAGGGTATCATGTGGCCCACACAGGATGGTGAGACTCAATATTACAAGGATAATTGCTTGGCATTTGGGGCCAGATCCAGCCCTTACATTTTTTAGATGCTGTCTGACTTTGTAGTAAGGGGTATGAGAAGAAGAGGGTTCATGAATTGCTATGGGTACTTAGACGATTTTGTCGTTATAGGGGACACCTTGGCCCTGGGAGTGTTAATGAGATTGCTCAGGTTTTTGGGTTTTTACATTTCATATCCTAAAATTGTCATGCCTTCTCAATGTGTGGTCTATTTAGGCATACAGATAGATACTACTACTATGGAGCTGTCTCTCCCCCCTTCTAAATTGGTGGCGCTGCAAAAGATGGTGGACGTGTTCACTACCAAGTCAACAGCTACAAAGAAGGAGGTGCAGGTCCTGGCCGGCCACCTTGCACATGCAGCAACTGTGGTAGTGGGTGGTAGGACCTTTTCAAGGAGGGTAATAAATCTCATAAAGAGTCTACCCGATTCCAATAAGCAGGTGAGACTACCAGACTGGTTTGCCGATGATGTCAAATGGTGGTCTGCCTTTGTAAAGATTTTTAATGGTAAGGCGGCCATTGTCAGCCAGGTTCCTGCAGTCACTATAGCTACAGACTCCTCAATGTCCGGTTTTGGGGCAGTGAACGGGGATGCTGACTACTTGCTGGGTTCATGGGGACCCCGGTTTATGAATTACGCAAGTTGCCTGGTTTCTACTGATTGTATTATGAATTCACCTGAAGAGTTGTTGTATGTAAATAACCCTGATATTAATTTGTTGGAACTGTGGCCGGTGGTGGCATCAGCACACCGTTGGTCCGCTGATTGGAAGGGTAAGACTGTTCTGATTGAATCAGATAATACACAGGTTGTCAGGATGCTGTACACTGGCAGGAGTAAATCTGTTCAGTGCATGGCATGGTTGAGAGAATTATTTTGGATGTCATTTGTGTACAACTTCAGTATTGTGTGTAATCATATCTCTACCCATGTTAACAGGGGCCCTGATTTTTTGTCTAGGGTCACCGATCCTAGGTTAAAGGGGAAGAGTGCTCCCCCTGAGTTGTACCGTTTACTGTCCTTTTAGGGATCCACCTGGAGGAAAGGGCGGCGCAGTACCAGTCATTCTGGATGGCGGAGAATACTATCAGGACAAGGAAGGTTCAATGGAACCACTACTTTGATTTCTGCCGCTACTTGGGGGAGTTACCCCTACCTGCTTCTGAAAGGCTGGTCACCATGTATCTGGCCTTTATGGCGGAGAGGTTCACATATACCTCCATAATCAATTATTTGTCTGCCTTGTGGGTCCTTCATAAGACATATGGGTTTTCATACCCAGACCCACAGGGTTTTAGGATTAAGACCACCCTGAGTGGTATCAAAAGGTATTTGGGGGATGCCAAAGTTCAGGCTCACCCACTGACTGTTCAACATTTGTCATTAATCTTTGCTTCATTGAATTTTTCCTCCACTGAAGACATATGTTTCTGGGTGGCGCTCCTTATTGGTTTCAGGGCGCTGCTCAGGAAATCTAATTTGTTTGACCCTGGTATGGCGCTGACCTGGGGCAATGTTGTCTTTAAGCCCTGGGGTGTTCATTTCTTGGTCAGGAAGTCCAAGACCATACAGTATAGGCAAAGGGTCCAGAAGGTCTATCTAACACAAATGACTGTATCAAAGTATTGTGTGAAGCACTACTTACTGCTGTTGTCTGCCTTGGTAGGGCATGTTTCAGCAAATGACCATGTGTTATCTTTTGAGTCTAAAGGCAGGGAGCAATAGCTGCATCTTACCCACATGGTTGGGAATTATCCTCGGAACAAGAACTGTGTCTCATTGAAGTTTTTGTCTTTGCTTTTAATGGCGGGTTGGCGAGTGATTGTGTGAAAATATTTGATATACATCTATGAACATTGAGATGTCACACAGTAATAAAATATATCACTTGCCAATGCACTTCGCGTCAGACTTCATTACTTCTAAGATAGCAGGCTTTAGGAAATATAAGAAGCAGGGCGGATTATATGAGTAAAGCGGAGAGAGAGAGAATACTCCCCCTGGTGGATCTTTGAGAACTATTCAGTAAGGACTGGTTGATCACCACACGCCCATTTGCTCCCTCTGTGGGGGAAGGACTGAACTGCTGTGTTCACTCACCAGGGGCACACTGGATATAGAGCAGAGGCCGGGGGAGCTCGCCCTCACAACCGCCACACCGCCGCTGCACACGCCTGCTCGCAGAGACACTGAGTTACATAATAATTTTTTTTCTTTTGTTACCGAGTGATTGTGTGAATATATTTGATATACATCTATGAACATTGAGATGTCACACAGTAATAAAATATATCACTTGCCAATGCACTTCGCGTCAGACTTCATTACTTCTAAGATAGCAGGCTTTAGAAGGTGATATGATAAGTCAAGTCTTGCGTGAGCAAGCATTGGCATTATACATATCCCCTTCAGGGCTGATCTTATTGCCCAGGCTGATGGAAATTGCCTATGATATTATAATCAAACGTCGATGTTGATCCGAATGATTAATATTGGAAGATGTTGTTCCAATAGGGAGCAAAATTTGAGAAATAAAGACAAAATTATAACTCATAAGTAGAGAGAATATTGGGGTGAGTGGGTATCCCAACACATGTATTTATGATACGACTCAAAATCAAATTCGGGGGGGATTGAGTATGTCCTTGAACCTCTTCTTGTTCCACCTCTGGAATTTTTCTTTTTCAGTATATGACCTGATTGGATTATCAAAAGAATTCCAGAGAGTAGAGACCCTAAATTCATAACTTTTCCTGTAAAAGGGGTTTTTAGGCCTAATTATTTTTACTAGTCGCTCATCATGAGCCCTTGTTCTTATGTCTCTAATGTCCAAGTTTTCAGCTTCCTGAGAGAAAGAGAAGGCCGCAGCGTTCATATGCATAATTCTTCTGTCTTCCAGTTTATTTACACCACACTTCTTCAGGGAGGGCTCGACATGAAATTCTTCATTATTATAAGTGGTTTTGAGTCCCCTGTTAAAAGCATATTGTAAATTCTCCAGGATGGTTTTTGGAGTTACATCATATAAAAGATCACCATAGTCAATGGTGGGTAAAATCATGCATGTAAGTACTTTGGCACTAGACTTTTCTGAAAGTTTTCTCCTTATTCTTCTCAAGAACCTTACTTTATAATTAACATTACGAACAAGGCTCTTGGTATGAGCTTTAAAATTCAGGTTAGTGTCTATTAATATCCCTAGATACCTGTATGTATACGTCCTATTAAGCATAGCACCATCTAGTGAAAGAGCAACCTTAGGCATTATTTTCAGGTTTGCCTCAGTCCCTAGGTGCATAACCTTAGTCTTTTTGGCATTTAGTGACAGTTTGTTGGCCTTACACCATCTGTTAACTTCTTGTAATTCAGTATCAATGGTGGCTTCTACATTTGGGGTTAGGTTATTATAAGGGTAGTATAGGACTGTATCGTCGGCATAGTGTTGGCATTTCAAGTTCTTGAGCGGAAAACCAAGGTCGTTAATATATATAATAAAAAGTAGTGGTCCCAAGACCGAGCCTTGGGGTACACCACATGGAGTTGGTAAGGTATCTGATATCCTGCCATTTGCCTTAGTAGCTTGCACTCTATTTGTCAAGTAATTTTCAATCAGGTTTCTTGCAGTAGGCCTAAAACCAATTTTCCCCAATTTATTTATTAATAATAGGTGATTAATGGTATCAAATGCTTTCCGGAAGTCGAGGAAGATGGCCGAGGTCCCTTTTTCATTGTTGGATTCCCTATATATGTTATTTGTAAATTTAATGAGACTATTCATGGTTGATCTACCAGGTCTAAAACCATCTTGATTTTCAGTGAGAATTTTGTTATCATGTAGATGTTTCATTATTTGCTGGTGTAGGATTTTTTCCATTAATTTAGATGGCAATGGCAAGATGGAGATGGGTCTCAGGTTATTCACATCAGAGGTATCTCCCCCCTTTGGGAGTGGTTTGACAGTGGCTATTTTCCAGGCATCTGGAAAGGAGGCATTTCTTATTACTAGGTTAAAAATAAAGGTGATATGAGCCGGTAAAGCCAGCATGGCAATTTTCAGAACACTTGTTTTGACCAGAGGTACCCCTGAGGGTTTATTTGACTTAATTTTCTTAATTAATTTTATTACTATACTTTCCTCAGTCTCATGAAAGACAAAGGATAGTAGTATAGTATGTATCGGAACGGGACTATAGTTAAGTACTGTTTATTACTCAATCGACATGCAGCCAATCAGAGGCCTCCATTTGGTCACGTGACCGGAAGTGACCTACTTAGGGGATTAGTGGTGACGTCACGTGACCTAGTTAGCCAATCAGAGGCCGCCATTGGGTCACGTGACCGGAAGTGACCTACTTAGGGGATTAGCGGTGCATTCTGGGTAACCCTGCAGCCAATCAGAGGCCTCCATTGGGTGACCGGAAGTGACCTACTTAGGGGATGGTGCATTCTGGGTAACCTACTGACCTACTTAGGGGACCGGAAGTGACGTCACATGACCTAATGGCCAACCGGAAGTGACCTCATTGAGGATCACGTGACCGGAAGTGACCTGATTGATCACGTGACCGGAAGAAGAAGAAGAAGAAGAAGAAGAAGAAGAAGAAGAAGAAGAAGAAGAAGTGACGTCACGCGACTTAATGAAGAGATGAGCGTCTTTAAGGGGTCACGGGCTTTAAAATGTGATATCTTTTTTTTTTTGGAGGAGGAGGCGAGTCTCTTATTTTTTTTTGGTAAACTAATAAAAAACACCACGATATAAGTTTTTTTTTCATTTTTTATTGTTTTACGAGCGACTGGAAGTGACTTATTGAACTAGTTAGAAGCGTTCTTTAGAGTGTATAAGGGGGAAGGAGGGGAAGGAGGGGAGGGGAGGGGGGGAGGGGGGCCCTTTTAACATGCATGGGGAGGGGGGCGCTTTTAGGATGCATGGGGCGAGTGGGGGAGGGGGGGAGGGGGGGGAGGGGGGCACTCTAGGGGGGGGCACTCTAAGGGGCGCGTTTGTCTCTTTTAAGAAAGAAAAAGATTTTCAATCGAGAGACACGCTTCTTCCTCTCGAGAGGAAGAAGCGTGTCTCTTCGTGTTTTTTTTTTGTTTATCACGTGCTGCGATGAGGCGATCAGCTGCGACTGGAGGAAGTGACACTTTAAGAGATCGCGCGTCTTAATTGTTATGATATATATATATATTTTTTTTTTTTTTACTTACTAATAAAGAAGACGTATGAAAATAAAACACAACAATTCACATGTCCGTCGTTCTCGTTGTTTCTTGCTTGATAAAGTCAAGTAATATCGCGATGCCGAGGCCAAACTTTCCCATGTCCTCAGTCAACACTCGAAGGAGTTCAAAAGGCGTACCGCCGGCGCCGTCAGCTTCATCTTGCCACATTTTCAACACTCGGAAGGCCCACTCAGCGGGACTTCCTCCGTATTCGCATTCTTCAGCGATCTTATCTAACCTCTCAGGCGACAATTTTAAATGGTCCCCCACCTCTTTCCACCTGCTACCCAGACGTCTGCCGAGGGTGCCCAAGTGCTTATGCATCGCGCGCGAGTCGGGGTTTTCGAAATCCAACCCCTGTCTGTGGAGAAGGGCCATCCACTGAGCCAACAGTTCCATGCGTCTAATGCGGGTGAAGACGCGACCGAGCTCGCCCCATCTATGACGATGCGGGGTTTCACCCCACCACACTCGGAACATCGCCGTACACAGCTCCTCCGGTGTCTTGACACTGCGCTCTACTAGAGCATCCATACGGGCGGCGCTGACTTTTAAGCTACTGCCCAACTCTCTCCAACAGCCGCTCAACTCTTTACCTAGTTGACGAAGCAAGGCGTCGCTATAGGCTAACCGCCGCTGTCCTACCTGTCGGGTCTCCCCATCATCGGTCTGCTGCCTCGCGCCGCGTCTCACGTCGTCAAGCTGCATTAACTTTTTTTCAGGCGCACCGGGCGGTGAAGGCGAGCTTGAAAGTGGAATAGCTTGAGCCATCTTGTCTCGTCTTGGCGGCGGCGGCAGCGGCGGCGGCGGCGGCGGCGGCGGTGGCGGCGGTGGTGGTGGTGGCGGTGGTGGTGGTAGTAGCCGTTACTGGGGTCAGAGGCGATATGTTTTTTTTCCAACAGAAATGAGAGCTTTTTATACAGAGGGAGTTTAATCCCATTTCCAACAGCGCTCCAGCTGTCTAGCGCCCTGTCCGCATGACGCTTTTTCAGCCGCTCCGCTCCTTAAGAGCTTAGATGACGAGGGGGTGTGGCATCGCTATCCGTGGAGACCAGCTGAAAACGGTGTTTTTTCCTCACTCATAGCCTTAATACCTCCTACCCCCTACCCGAGGACGTCTCCCTCCCTCTGACATTCATTGTAACAAACGTCAGAGGTCAGGTGAAAATCGGATTTTTTTTCATGCACAGCCTTAGGCAGCTGTCACCCCTCCCTATTGAACTAGCCGGCCGCCCGCCCGCCTGGCCGGCCCGGTCTACTCACCACGGCAGGAGGTGGCGATTTTTGTCTTACACTTAAGTCGCTCACCACATGCACACGCCTCTACTCACAGACAGACACGTTCGTCTTAGGGGGGTCCTGCTTCACGCCACACGCCTCCTGTAGTTTTTTTTTGTATACACACTGTAAGCTCATCACCGTTACCGTTAATCCTTTATACAGCTAACGCGCGCTGAATGGCTGAACAGGGTGGTAAGCGGCTTAGCTCACCACAGTGGATCCCTCAAAAAGGGATCCAGCTGAAAACGTCATACCTTATGTCTTTGTGAATGGCCGCCGCCGGTCAGTCGACGGCAGGCAGCAACCGCTTAACCCTTTATACAGCTAATGCGCGTTGAATTGCTGAACAGGGTGGTAAGCGGCTTAGCTCATCATCACAGTCGATCTCTCAAAAGAGGGGGGGGAAAGGGATCCAGCTGAAAACGTCATGCCTTATGTCTTTTTGTTTCTCTTTGTGAATGGCCGCCGGCCAGCCGGCGGCAGCTGAACAGGGTCGGTAAGTAGCTTAGCTCTAGAAGCGAGAAGGCGTATATAAGGGGCTTGGAAACCTCCATTCACTCACTCATTCTTTTTTGCTGCTCTCTACAGTCACCACCATGAGCAAAAGACAACAGCTAGCGGCGTTCAAGAACAAGAAGACTACGCGGAACAGCGTTCGTTTAGCGTCAGTGCCTGCTCTTGCTACTGAACATGAGACTACCGCCGCAGCCGGTTGGTCTTATCACCCTCCTGCTGTAGCGAGCGCTCGCGGCAGTAGTAGTAGTAGTAGTAGCAGTAGCACTAGTAGTAGCAGTAGTAGTAGTAGTGGTAGTAGTACTAGTAGTACTACTGGTAGCAGTCGTCGTGCTAGCGACGTTGTTACACTCGCGACGGTACACGTTGCTGCTAAGCGCGCTGCCGCTGCTACCGCCGTCCCGCCTGCCGCTGCTGCTGCTGCTGCTGCTGCTGCTGCGCCTGCTACTGCTGCGCCTGCTACGGCTGCGCCTGCTGAGGCTGCTGCTGCGCCTGCTACTGTTGCGTCTGCTGCGGCTGCTGCTGCGGCTGCTTCTGCTGCACCTGCTGCTACTGCTACTACTACTGACGACAACGCTCCTGGCACAGCGCAGTACTGGCAACCGGGTTTTTACCTCCCCACTACTGTTGATGACTTTGATGACCTGCCGCACGTTGCACAGCCCCTCTCCTCCACCACTACATCGACGGACGCCCTCGACGCCGCTCGCGCTGAGAGTTACAGCTATTCGGACACTCAGCCCCTGAACCGAGAAGAAGAGGAGGAGGAGGAGCAGCAACAGGGTGAGACAGAGAACGACGCTGACGACGAGGCGTACGAAGAACCCGAAGGGCAAGGGGTGAGCGGTACGTTTTTCGGCTTCCCTCTTCGACCTTTCGACCTCACTTCCTCCACTGCTAGCGCCCCCCCGTCCGGTCCGTGGCGACTGCCCTCACCGCCACCTTACGAGGGCGGCGGCGGCGCTTCATCTTCTACCGCTACACACAGCACGGACGGCGTGTGGCTGCGCTGTTCCAACAACGAGACCTCCGATACCACCAGCGCTGACGCTGCTCCTGCTATCGGTTCTGCTGCTGATTCAGCTCACGCTGATGGTGTTACTCATCCTGCGGGTGTGAAACGTTCTAAGGTGAGTTCCAGAACAACAAGGCCCACTAAGAAGAGAAAAATACAAGAAAAAGAAGGAGATGGACGAGAAGAAGCAGAGAAAACACTCGGGTTAGAGTTCTGCTTAGACGGAGCTTTGACGCTGGAGATCTGGGAGGACGTGGCTAGACTGTCTAGGAGGCCGCGCTACACAAAAGACGGCCAGGTGAAAGAGGCGTCTCTGACCAGAAGCAAGCGAGTGCACTTCACGGCCGACGCGCTGCGCGAGCTCATAGCACGCATCGCCGATATCCGCGCAGTGGTGCGCATACGCGACACAGCGGCCGCGCAAGGAAAACCTAATCACACCCCCTGGTTCGCAGTGCTGGATGAGGCGGGCGAAGTGTACGCAGCTGTGAGCTACTACAGCGGTAAGAACCTCGTCCACGTGCGCAAGTACGAAGGTCCTGACAAAAAACCCACACAGCAGGGGGTGACGCTGTCCGCCAGAGCGCTCAAAGAGTTGGATGACAAAACAGAGATCATTCTGAAATATCTCGGCATAGATTCGGAATGAGAGACGCTCAACGCTCACGCGCGCACACACACACAGCGTTTGACGTACGCTGTATGAGACAGACAGACAGACAGACAGACGGATACACAGACAGCAGACAGAAAGATAGTTACATAGACGACAGATTGATAGATGGCTAGATAGATAGATAGATAGTTAGACGGCTAAGTAGTTGGTAACCGAGTGAAAAAAAACATGACACAGTACGTATGCGAAAAGTGTTTCAAAATGTTTAAAAGAGCGTACAACCACGAGAGACACGTAGAAAATTGTAGAGTAGTAGCTAAGTTTTGCCCTCTATGCGGCGAAGGGGATTGCCGAAAGAGCGCTTGTCGACGCGAATCTCTGGACGGGGTGACCGTCCCTCCGCGCATATGTGCTGTACCGAACGGGGAGGAAACGTTCACGGCGAATTGGCCTGCGATACAAACGGGCGTCAGGATGCACGGGACTCGCGTGAGTGTAACAAACTTCAGGCTACCAACCGGCGAGTTGAGTGACGCTGTAGATACTATGCGTCGCATTCACTTGACACAAAGATTCAGATACAAAGTGGGTTTCTCGGTAGGCTTACTGTTACAACACAGAGAAGACAAGAGCAAACTGCGCTACTTCCACGCCTCCCAGAACAACGCAACTCTCATACAACCGCTCCCTACTGTAACTAATTCAGAAACTTTGGAAGAGCTCCTCTCAAAGATGCAAAACACCGTCGCTTGCGAGGAGGTACGGAAACTTTGCGACGCTGACACCAAGTGGCACGTTCTTTTTCCTACCAATTTGAACATCTGCGTTTACATGGGACCGGGGGAATTCCCCATAGGCGGTAGGATCACTCAGGCCGGTCGAGTTGGAAAGAGAAGCGGCGTGTTAGATTTTCCCAACAAGGACAACCTCTGCATCTTCCGCTGCATTTCCTTTCACTTATACAACACCAGCAAGCGCGCTTCAGATTTGTTACGTCAGTTCTGTCCCGCTGCCACACCTGAATCCTTTCCGGGTCTGAACATCCGCGACTTACCCGCGTTAGAGAACTTGTTTGACGTACAAATAGCGGTTTACACCGCGTCGCGTCAAGTGCCGGGGCGGAAGTTGAGAAGACGCGTTACTCTGATCAGACCGCCTTCCAGAACTGTGGCCGCCCGAGGTAAAGTCAACCTACACCTGACGGCGAAAGGCGGTTTGCACGTCTCTCTCGTCACGGACTTCAACGCGTACGCGGGCATATACGAATGTTGCAAGTGTAAGGCGGCGTTCACCACCGAGTTCTTGCTGAAGCGACACAGGAACCAGCTTTCCTCTTGCCGACAAGTCAAGTTGCGCTACGTAGGTGGCATCTACCAAAATTCGAGAATGATTTTCGAAGCGCTAGCAGACTTCTCCATTTTTCCCCCCGACGGACATTCCGGAATCTACCCTTACAAGATCGCCTTCGATTTCGAGGCTTTCTTCAGACCGTGCAAAGAACCGTCGACGGAGCACGTGTCCCTGCTGTGGGATCACGTCCCTTTGTCGGCTAGCGTCGCATCCGACTTTCCGGGGTGGGAGGGGCCCGTCTGCTTCGTCAGAGCGTCCGACGCAGATTCCGACCCCTTGTTGGACCGAGTTTTAAATCACATAAACGAGAACGCCAAAGCGATCGGGGAAGCTGTGCTAGAACTTTACCGACCGACGTTAGCGAAGTTAGATGCGGCGATAGGTGAAGCTCTCCTGCTGGAGGAGGCGACGTTCACCACCCCTTCTCCAGGCGGCTTCGCTGCGGCTCAGACCAGACACCCGTTAGTTCAACTGAAGAAGCGTCTTCTGAGATACATCCGTCAAGCTCCAGTGGTGGGCTTCAACTCGGGGCGTTACGACTTGAACCTGATCAAAATACGCCTTCACTCGTTCTTCGCCTCCGGAGACCGAAGAAACCAAGAATTCAGCGTCATAAAGAGAAGCAATCAATACTTGGCGGTTTACACACAGCACACGGTTTTCTTGGACGTAGTCAACTATTTGGCACCCGGTTACAACTACGCGACCTATTTGCGAGCTTTCACCAGGAACGAAGAGAAAGGTCACTTTCCTTACGAATGGATGACGTCTACCAGGAAACTGGCAAACAGAACGCTGCCGCCGAGATCGGCTTTCGACAGCGAGCTGACGGGCGTCAAAATGTCCGAATCCGACCACGCCGCATGTCAGAAAGTTTGGTCCGACGAGAAGATGCAAACTATGGAAGACTACTTGATCCACTACAACAACAAAGACGTGAAACCTTTCATAGAAGCTCTGAAAAATCACGCTAAATTTTTCCAAGATCGCGGCATCGACATGTTGAAAGACGGAGTTTCTCTCGCCGGTTTGACTTTACGCTTCCTCTTCCAAAACCTAGAAGACGCGTTCACAACGTTTCCCCAGTTCGACGCCGTCCTCCACGCTCTGATCAAAGAGAATCTAGTCGGCGGTCCTTCCATCATCTTCCATAGATTTCACGAGAAGGGCACCACGCGGATAAGGGAGCACAAGTACGGCGAAGAAGCGAGACCGTGCCAACACATCCTAGGACTAGACGCTAACTCTCTGTACTTGCGCTGCATGAGCGAAGCGCACTGCACGGGCTATTACGCGGTGAGACCGAGTTCAAGCCCGAAATCAGGCAAAGAAACTCTCACAGCGCTTTGGAGTGGTTACGCTTCGTAGAGCACGACCGCGACGTGAAACTGCGCCACGCTCTGAACGGCGGCGAGATGGCGGTAGGCTGTCGGAGAATTCGCGTGGACGGATTTCACGCGGCCTCTAATACGGTTTTCCAGTTTCACGGGTGTTGGTTCCACGCTCACGAGTGCATACCGTCGCACCGATATCAGTGCGCTTCACTGAGAGAGGAGAGACGCGACAGAACGACCAGAGTAAGCGCTTACTTGAAAGCGTTAGGTTACAAGCTGGTCGTCGTGTGGGAGTGCGAATGGCGAGAGATGAAGCGTCGAGATGAGCGGGTCAAGGCCTCCCAACAACGCTGGAAGGTTGACGCTTTGAAAGTGTCTCGAAACGCGATGAGCGAGAGCGACATCCTTTCCGCTGTGAAAGAGGAGAAAATGTTCGGTTTAGTTCAAGTGGACATCACTACGCCGCCTCACCTACGAGAGTACTTCGAAGAAATGACCCCCGTTTTCAAGAACGCGACCGTTTCAAAATCGGACATAGGCCCTCACATGTCAGACTTTGCGCAGGAAGAAAAGCTGTTGAACACGCCTCAGAGATGTCTGATAGGGAGTTACCACGGAAAAAATATTCTCTTGGGAACGCCGCTTCTCAAGTGGTATTTAGAGCACGGTTTGATAGTCACCAAAGTGCAGCTGGTGGTAGAATACCTACCTAAACGCTCCTTTGCCGGTTTCGCGGACGAAGTGACGGCGGCGCGAAGACGTGGCGACGTGAACGAGAACGAGAAAATTCTGTCAGACTGTTACAAGTTAATGGGAAACGCTACGTACGGTAAAACAATCTGCAACAAAGAAAAACACACGGCGGTGAGATACACTGACAGTCGGAAGTTCGAACTATTGGCCAATTCGTGGCGCTTCAAAAAGGCGTCCGAGTTGACTTCCGATCTGTTTGAAGTCGAACTACAACCGAAAACGGTCAAGAACAACCTCCCTATTCAGATAGGGTTCATGGTATACCAGTACGCGAAGTTGAAAATGTTAGAGTTCACATACGACTTCTTGGATAGATTCGTCGATCGGCGCGATTATGCCCTTTGTCAAATGGACACCGACAGTCTTTACATGGCTCTCAGCGGTGCCACGTTGGATGACCTAGTGAAACCTCGCCTGAGAGAGACGTACTTCAGAGAGAAACGAAAGTGGCTTCCGACAGCGGTGTGCGACGAGCACTTAGAGCTTTTCGTGAAGACAAAAACGGGAAGAGTGCGAGAATGGTGTGCGCCGCCCGGCGGATGTTGTGAGAGACGGTACCTTCACGATCTGAGAACTTCGGGGCTCATGAAAGCGGAGTGGGAAGGTGACGGGATCCTAAGTCTCAACCCTAAGACTTACATTTGCTACGATCGAGTCAGCGACACTGGTGAAAGAAAATCCAAAAAATGGAGTGCAAAAGGCGTACAGAAGAAACAAAACCCCCAGGAACCAGACGCCTTCTTGGATGTTCTTCGCCAACGAAAAACTCTCATTGCTGTAAATAGAAATTTCAAAGTGGTGCGAAACAAAATGGTCACCTACACCATAGAGAAAGACGGCGTGCGCTACTTGTATTATAAGCGTCGCGTGCATTCTGATGGTGTGACAACGAGTCCTTTAGAGATATGAAAAAAAAAAAAAAAAAAAAATAAGCGTGTGCATCTTTTCAAAAATAGAGTGTTTATCAAGATTGAAAAAAAAATAAATAAAAAAAAATTAAAAGAAAATATTGTTGTGTTTTTATTATCATACGGCTTCTTTTACTAGTAAGTCGCGCAGTCTCTTAAAGCGTCACTCATGTGACGACGTCGCTTCCAGTCACGGGATCCTAAACAAAAAAAAAACTTCTTCTTCTTCCGGTCACGTGATCAATCAGGTCGCTTCCGGTTGGCCATTAAGTCGTGTGACGTCACTTCCGGTCACGTGACTCATCAGGTCACTTCCGATCACGTGATCCTAAATTAGGTCATATGACGTCACTTCCGGTCCCCTAAGTAGGTCAGTAGGTTACCCAGAATGCACCATCCCCTAAGTAGGTCACTTCCGGTCACCCAATGGAGGCCTCTGATTGGCTGCAGGGTTACCCAGAATGCACCGCTAATCCCCTAAGTAGGTCACTTCCGGTCACGTGACCAAATGGAGGCCTCTGATTGGCTAACTAGGTCACGTGACGTCACCACTAATCCCCTAAGTAGGTCACTTCCGGTCACGTGACCAAATGGAGGCCTCTGATTGGCTGCATGTCGATTGAGTAATAAACAGTACTTAACTATAGTCCCGTTCCGATACATACTATACTACTAAGGATGGTTCATACACTGGAGGATGAAATGTCCAAGGCTCGTTCATATTTTTCGCTAGATTTGGGCCTATATTGGTAAAATATTCATTTAAATAATTGGCTGTGTCCTCAGGGTTAATAGGTGTCTTATGTATATGGTGTATAAGGTTAAAATTGCTTTGGGTTAGTAATATTATTAAGAGCTTTCCAATATTCTTTTGGATTATTCACGTTGTCATCTACTTGACGCTTATGCCAGGCAGCCTCTGCTTTTTTATTTTCTTGCTTAGATAAATTTTGGAGGAAATGCTTAATGTTGTTATCATCCTGAGATTTAGTTTTGTGGAAGCGTTTTATGGCTTCATTTTTATCCTTAATTAGGCTTATTAGGTTAGCATCTAACCATGGCTTCTTTGCTTGACTAAAATTAAAATGTTTAACCTTGCAATTAATATCTAAAATATGCTGTATAGAGCCTATGAATAATTCCCAAGCATCAGTAGCTGACTCACAAGTCCAAAAATTATTCCAGTCTAGATTTTTCAATCTGTTTATGAAATCTTGTTCATTGAAAAGCCTATAGCTCCTTCCAGTGAAACTTAAAGGAACCTTAGGGATTGGGATGTGCTTCCTCGTTACATGTATGAGCTCGTGGTCACTTATGCCTCCCATGGGTTTTACCCCTGTGCTAGCTATGTGATCTGAATTTGTTAGTATTAAGTCAATAATGGAATCATTTCCCTCCCTATTTGGGTTGTAGCGTGTTATTTCTTTAACTAACTGTCTTACTCCCAGCCCCGCAGCTATATTGTTTAGTTTGTCTTGTTCAGGATTGGCTCTAAGGTAATCAATATTGAAATCACCCAACATGAATATTTCCTTATATTTGTCGGAGTCAATATCATTAAAGGAGTTTTTTATTGTATCTAACGCACTAGTAATATTTCCTTTGGGAGGAATATAAACATTGGCTATGACAATCCTCCTCATATTGGGTTTTGAAATGACTGACCACATAATTTCAATGTCCTTATTGCTGGTATTATGCATGGATAATTCGTTACTTGAGGTAAGGCCATCTTTGGTGTAGGTTGGTAGACCTCCGTGATTAATGTCACCTATATCATGTATCTGCCTATCCAACCTCTGAAGCGAATAGCCCTTGATGTATAAATGGTTATTAGCCACACTGTCATCTAGCCAAGTTTCAGACATAGTAATACAATCAATATTAGAATCAACAAAATAATCATGTAAAGTGGACATGTCATTAAATATACTCCTAACATTAAAATGGCACAAATGAAGGCCTTTCACCCCTTTTAGGCCTAGGTCAGTAGACATTTATGGCTCGATGGGACATACCCACCCCGAGGTACACTAAATGAACAGGAATCCACTCACACCCCTCTCTACCTGCATATGATGTACATACGATGGGTCTCATGCATCTAGTGCTGCCCATGTTGGCTGATGGTAATCTCATTGCCAGACTTAGGGGATTTGCAAAGAAAAAATAGGAATCTTAATAGTACTCACCACTTCCACCAGGTAGCAGTACCCCTATCTATCTCCTAATATGTCAATCAACAATAACAAATACAAATCCTTATTTTCAAATGAAAATACGAAATATCAAGCCGGGTAGAGTACAACACTGAGGCTTGTATTGAACTAAAGGTGAATAACCCATGGGTAAGGGGACCCTAACCCCGGTATTATACATTATTTTGAGGTTTTCTAGAGGGGTACAACGTGTGATACTGACCAGGCGAGTTAGGGGACCCTGGCCCCAGTATTATACATTATCTTGAGGTTTTCTAGAGGGGTACAACCCGTGATACTAACTAGGGGAGTAAGAGGGTCCTAACCCCGGTATTATACATTATTTTGAGGTTTTCTGGAGGAGTACAACCCGTGATACTAAGCAGGGGAGTAAGGGGACCCTGGCCCCAGTATTATATACATTTTTTTGAGGGTTTCCGGAGGGGTTACAACCCGTGATACTTACACTGCACGAAAAGTTGGATTTACATTAGATTTACTTTCATGTAAACATTTTATTTACTTATGTTTACACATATTTACGTGATATTGGTCTGAAAAAGTAAAATGACCTAAACATGTGTTTTACAGACTCAGTATACAACGGAACGTCCCTGTTTACGCAAACGTAAAATCAAGTAACTATCTAGTTTACCTGCCCATAAAGCCAAGTAAATGTCAACATAAACCTCATGATTACATGACATAAACCTCATGTTTACAAAACATAAACCTCATGTTTACGTGATGTAAACCTAATGTTTACGTGATGTAAACCTAATGTTTACGTGATGTAAACCTCATTTTGATGTGATGTAAAGCTCATATTTACGGGATGTAAACCTCATATTTACGGGATGTAAGCCTCATGTTTACGGGATGTAAACCTCATGTTTATGTGATTTAAACCTCATGTTTATGTGATGTAAACCTGATATTTACTTGACATAAATCCCAGAATGACTGGGGGTATTTCTCTTTTAAGTCTCATTAAATGCCAGGGCTATTTTCCCTGGGATGGTGGGGCATATTTTATTTCAGGGATTCCATCATTTGGATAGTTTATCAAAATTGATTCATTGTTATGAGGCAGCTCTTCAGTAGGCAGGGGGTAGGTGCAGGCAGGAGGCAGGCAGGAGGTGTGTTCCCATGGTCAGACAGCAGTGGACTGAGGAGCTCACACTGCATCCCCATTATATAGGGGGTGCAGTGCTGGTCACGTGACTAGAACGAGACTAGCTCCTGATTGGCTGAGGGATCATTATTGCATTGACCACCATGAAGTGCACATGGGGAGGCATGAGGTTTACATCATGTAAACATGAGGTTTATGTCATGTAAACATTAGGTTTACATCACATAAATATGAGGTATATGTCATGTAAACATGAGAATTACATCACGTAAATATGAGGTTTAACCTCAATATATAGGGGATGCAGTTCTGGTCACGTGACCAGAACGAGACTTGCTTCTGATTGGCTGAGGCATCAGTATTGCATTGACCACCATGGTGTGCACATGTGCTACCTCATGTTTAAGTGACATAAACCTCATGTTTACATGATGTAAACCTCATGTTTACATGATATAAACCTCATGTTTACATGACATAAACCTCATGTTTACGTGACATAAACATCAAAGGCAGGGATTCTATGTTTTACTCAAATTCATTAAATAGTACGGCAATTTGGGGCTACATACTACATGTAATTAAATCTCAATAAATCCAATGACAATGTTGTCTCACAGTACAGTATGAAGCAGTGGGGTGGGTTGTAGCTGGCACTAGGGCAGGTAGGGCCGGGTAGGAAGCAGTGGGATGGGTTATAGCCGGCCCTGGGGCAGGTAGGGCCGGGTAGGAAGCAGTGGGATGGGTTATAGCCGGCCCTGGGGCAGGTAGGGCCGGGTAGGAAGCAGTGGGATGGGTTATAGCCGGCCCTGGGGCAGGTAGGGCCGGGTAGGAAGCAGTGGGATGGGTTTTAGCCGGCCCTGGGGTCATGGGAAACCACCTCCAACCTTTTTATTATTTGAATGTTGTTCATTAACAGTAACCCTGCCCCGAGGTAGCTGTGGGAGGTGGTGGGCGACTGTGGGAGGTGTAGGGCTTCTATACCCGGCCTACCCCGCCTTGGGCTTCTATACCACCGCCTCTAGAAAGCTGTGGGCGGTGATGGGCGACTGTCAGAGGTGTAGGGCTTTTCTACCTGACCTACCCCGCTCCTAGGAAGCTGTGGGAGGTGGTGGGCGACTGTGGAAGGTGTAGGGCTTCTATACCCTGCCTACCCCGCCCCTAGGAAGCTGTGGGAGGTGGTGGGCGACTGTGGGAGGTGTAGGACTTCTATACCCGGCCTACTCCGCCCCTAGGAAGCTGTGGGAGGTGGTGGGCCGTATTTCAAATACCTAGTTCATCCGGAGGGGGAGGGGCGGGCTACCCTTCAAAACATCTCATCTAGGGAACCCATATATTGAGTACAGAGTATTGAAAGTATTTCAGTTAGTCAGAGGAGGTTTCAAGCTTTATTTGGACTTTCTATTTCCCCTTTCCCCTTTCCTATCCTGCCCCAGGGCCGGCTACATGCCACCCAAGTGCTTTCTACCCAACTCCACCTGCCCCAGGGTGGCTAAATGCCACCCAAGTGCTTCCTACCCAACTCTACCTGCAGCAGGGCCGGCTACAAGCCACCCCAAATGCTTCATCCCCGGCCCGACCATCCCTAGGTCCGGCTACAAATACAGCATTGGGATTTACTGGGGTTTACACAAATCAGTAAATCTGGCATTGGGATTTACTGATATTTCCGAACATCAGTAAATCTCTGGGAACGTAAATCCAAGTAAATCCAATGGAAATCTGAAAGCCCACTACAGCTACACATTTACTGACATTTCCGTTCTCGTAATTCCCTGCACTCATGCAGTGTTAACATGGGAGTAAGGGGACCGTGGCCCCAGTATTATACATTATTTTGAGGGTTTCTGGAGGGGTACAACTCGTGATACTAAACAGGGGAGTAAGGGGACCCTGGCCCCAGTATTATACATTATTTTGATGGTTTCTGGAGGGGTACAACTCGTGATACTAACCAGGGGAGTAAGAGGACCATAACCCCGGTATTATACATTATTTTGAGGGTTTCTGAAGTGCATTGTCATAAGATGACATCTTATTATCATAACGAGAAATGAAAAGTATGTCCATAATGCCAACAATGTATAGAAATGAATAATATTATCCATGACAACCAATTTATGATAATAACAAAGTACATTATTTTAGTTCCAATTGGTTAGCAACCCCCCTCCCCCCCCCCTCCACCTTGTGGTGACAGGTCGGTCTGGAGGTAGCTGTGAAAATACAACCATCACTCCCATTGTGATAGGGGTAGAGGTGCGACCATACTACAATGGACCCCTAGGACAATGGCCCCGCCCCAATGGAGCCAGCCTCAGTGTGGATGTGAGACATGGGTTATTTTTAAACAGGAAGACCAGTACACCACAAGGCAGCAGACAGGCCACATGCACATGTAGGTATGTATACATGCTCTTCCAGTTAGGTACACTTCCATTTAAACATGAATCTTTCTTTCACCCTTGCAAGCCATCCTCTGGAGTAGTCCAGACCCTGCACATTGAGTCTCTTCCCAAAGTATCTGGCCTTTTCCAGCATCATCTCATCATTGATCACAGCACCCCTAGATCGTATGTCATTGATCCAGAGTCGGACAGCTGTCTCCACCTCTGGGAACTGACCCCCAGAGGATCTTGTAGGTTTAGTAGTTTTACAGGCCAGCCACCTTTCTGGATTCTTTAAGATGTCTCCCACTGTTGACTTGCCAATCGTAGCACCAAACTCACTCTTAACCCAGGAGATTATATTAGGCTGTGTGGCACTTGTACCATGTTGCTGCTTATAGAGGCAGACTTGCCTTTTCTGATCACCAGTGAGCTCATGTCTCACTCGTTTTGCAGGTGGGCTGGACATGTTGACCACAGTAATGGTGCTTCCTCAATGGTAGCTAGATGCTTAATGAATGAGAATGTGAGATCAGAAAACAATGAGGACGATGTGGCAGGATGAGTGGGGATGGGGGTGTTGGAAAGTTAGCATGCCTTAGTGGTAAGCCGTAAGGTGGGAGATCTTAGCAGTTGAGTTAAAGCTGCCCAGTATGTCGTCTGTCTGAGCCCCCCCCCCCCCCCTCCTCCCCTCCTCTCCCCACATGCCACCCAATGCCCACCCCTTGTCCATGCGGCGGTCCGTGGTGGAGAGGTCCGCCCGTGAGTGGCCAGTAACGGCGTCCCACATCCCAGCTAGCCCCCAGCTGACACATCTCACCACCAGGAGTGTTTGCTGCGTATCCCCCCCCCCCACTCCCAGAGTCACCACCCTGCACACCACACACACCCAGCATCATATCTATAAAAGATAAAATGTGGTTTCATGTTTGTGTTTAGTTAAGATCTATCTATAGAACAAAGGCTAAGGAAATTGGACAGACAAACTTCCATTAGTTTCATTACTAAAATAACAGTCTAAGGTTCTGAGGGGCTAGTGTCAACTGGGATTACCAGGCAGACTCTGCCCCTAGTGGCAGTGGGATATGTATGGATGGGAGTGAGCTTGACCCCTGGGAACTGACCGGGTTGATGGGGCAGTTTACAATGATAAACAGTCAATTGTTATCAAAGATGAACGACCGGCGACCTGAAGCTGAGTCCACCGACTAATTGGAGCAAAAACAGTGCATTAAAAACGGTGCCCATTACATGGCCACCGATAGGTGCGACCACCGGGATACTGGAGACCGACTTCTTGGGTCATGACTGTATAGTAATTAGGGGTGAAAAGATAAATGACTTTCCTTTCATCTTGCCCTAGTGCTATAAATTAAGGGCTGTTTATTTAGTCACTTAAAGTCTAAGAAGTTTTCTCCCATATGATTTTAGTGTTGCATACTTAGTCTTTTTATGTTGGACATGCATTTCACACACATCATGTGGGCTGTGTCTCACGAACTTGGGCCAATGTTTTTGTTTATGACCCGGTGCTGTCTATGACCGGGTGCTGTCTATGACCGGCTATCTAAAAAATTTGTTTGGAGGAATAAAAAATTTATTATCATTATTATAATTTTTTAACAATTTTTATAGATAAAAATTGTGAAAAAAATTTTAAAGTTTTTTTTTATTCCTCCAAATAACTTTTTTAGATAGCCGGTCATAGACAGCACCCAGTCATAGACAGTACCCGGTCATAGACAGCACCCAGTCATAGACGGCACCCGGTCATAGACCAACACATTGGCCCAAGTTTGTGAGACACAGCCTGTGGCGCTTTGTTTACACAGTGTCCAGGTATCAGTGGCCACACTCGCTGTGAGCGGATCATATATCATATAGCAGCTGATCTGGACTTCCTATCAGCAGGTATAGACTCACTGCAACCACACGTTGGATGTATGGGCTGTCGTCAGTGGGCACAGCCTCAAGCCCTCCAGGCCCATTGCAGCCGTCTTAGCCGTGACCTACTTAGAAAATGATCCAGGATCCTGGATCATTTCTTAATGAGATAGCTCAACCACTGATTGGTTAGCCACTGTCACATGATCATGAATGACATAGATGTGTTTTGTATGGCCTCATGGGTTCGAATCCCACCTTTGGCAAACCATAGTTTTTTTTTTACATTCTTTATTTGGCCTATTTGAAGCATAAATACCCCTATACTGGCATGGTAATATTACATATTACATATTTTGATAGGGACAATAGTGTAATAGAGGTGCATTATACAGATATCAAAAGTCCTACCAATTGTGCCAAGGTGGGACTCGAACCCATGATGTCCAGATTGCTGATATCCAGTACAAGTCAGTACAAAAGGACTCTCCCAGACTGTAAACATACAGTCGGGGCCCAAGACTGCAGTGGGCACATCTGCCGGTTGTGTCCAAGTACTGCATCAGCAGTAACCAGGGTAGCTGGGGACAACCTTCACGCAGGTCAACTGGTCGTCCAAATTGGCTGATGGACAATCAGCCTAAGTGACCCAATTATTAATTAATAATTATATTCTGATTGTTATACAGGTTTAGTTCGTATGAGAATGGCCTGCCATGGACTAAGGGCCTTTCATTGTAGATGATAATCTTTGAGTATGATGCCGGGGATAAGATGTAGATATGTTAGTTTGGTCTGTCACACCTCAATCCTGAAGGGATCAAGAAGTATATGTACCATACTACTGCAGTTCTAACAGAATACATTGGCTTAATTCCTTTAAACATGTATCAATAAAGTGTCACTTATCTACCCCAACATGCGAGTCTGCACATTCAAAAATGGATGCTTTGACAAATTATCTCCTACATGATATTAAATAACTTTCTTTTTCATGATTTCATGATTTCTCTCTCTCTCTCTCTCTCTCTCTCTCTCTCTCTCTCTCTCTCTCTCTCTCTCTCTCTCTCTCTCTCTCTCTCTCTATATATATATATATATATATATATATATATATATATGTATATATATATATATATATATATATATATATATATGCATATATATATATATGAGTTGGATAGTTACTGGCGGTAACTGTCCATATATATTACCAGGGGGAGCTGCCTGCATTAGGTTCCCTATCTAACCACCACTGCAGGGTGGAGCCACTGCCTCCTTCTTCCTCCCTCACAGGCCGCAATACCGCCATATTGACTCCGTCCGCCATCCACAAGAGACGGTTTTTTCTTTTACAGTGGATATGTTTGTCTGTAAAGGCTGTGGTATTGAGGTGGATGGACGCTACAAGGCATGTAATGGCTGTGGGCTACCGAGGGGCTTAAATAAGCCCAAGGACAGAAAGTTGTCACTTCGTGACGAACTTGAGCGTGATATAGGCCTACTGGAGTCAGAGCTACCAACTGGAGGAGCGCGTGGATTTGTGCCCATACCGGGTAACATGTCAGAGGAGGTGAATTTCAGGATGAGCGCCCTGGAGGGTAAGTTGGACCGCCTTACCACGGCTTTTGAAAGATTGTCGGTGCGGTTGGCCCGAGAGCCTACTCCTGGGCCTACACCGGGGCCAACACCTGGATCTACACCTGAACCTACACCGGCACCCCCCCCCGCCACCTGACCCCATTCCCAGCCCCGCACCTGAACCGGGGCCGGGACCAGGGCCGGGACCTTCACCGCCGCCGCCGGGACCCTCACCGGGGTTTTCATCGGCTGATATTGATGCAGCAATGGAGAACAGTCTTTTTGACTCCTTTCTACAACGAGTCGAGAAAAAATCCAGTAAGTTTGATATTCTGAGATTTTTACCTGTTGATGACCGCAAGAAGCCTAGGGCCATAGACTCTTCTGACAAACTGTTTTATTTGCTGACCCAGCTGCAAGATGACATAATTGACAGTGGGGCTGACTCGAGGGGAATTAGGGCCCATGTCAGGTACCTGCAGAGTATGGCAGCTACTGGTGTGTACACTGTCGACGCCTTAGTGAAATATGACAGGGACGTCAGGCAGAAGGCCATTGACTCAGGGAGGGCTGAATCTATTACGGGGGCAGATACTCACCTCACCAACCAGCATCTGGGCATCGCGGGGACCATAAAGTTTAGTAAATACATGGACGCTGCCCCGTCGGCGCCTGGTAACCCTAACCGACGTTATGCAGGGGGTTACTCTGGTAACCAGGGTAACCGGAACAAGCCCTTTACCGGGTGGCGCAAGGTTGCGGCTGAGAGGGGCCTGTGCTTTAAGTTCCAGCAGGCACAGCCTTGTGAAGGTTATAAGTTCAAGCACGAGTGTGGCTGTGGCTCCAGCGGCCATGGGATGGTTGCCTGTACCGTCAACAAATATGACAAGTGACTACATGCACCGAACAGCTGTGGCGACATCAAGGGAAGTGGGACAAAGGCTAGTGCCTCATGTGATATGGACCGTGTCATTGCTGTAGCCAGTGAGTGTAGTGGCAGTGTGTTTACTAGTGTGGATTCTTGTGTTGATGATGTGTCATTGTGCCCTAATGATGTGGTTGATAATAGCTTGTCGCCAGATAATTGTGATGTTGATTGCGCCCCAACTGTTGTGTGTGATGTTGAGTGCGGAATTGTTGTCGGCGGTAACCAAGGTCAAGGTCATGGTAACCCGGTTACTGCCGAGGGTGATGTCATAAATTACGATGATTGTGTAAATTCTAAATTATACAAAGATGAATCTCCCCGGGGGTTAAAGTTAACTTTTGATAGTCTAGGTACTGATTGTGATGGTTGGGACCAAACGGGGTCAGACGTAATTGTTAATTGTCGTCAGTCGGCCATTACGGCATCTCCTATTCAAAATGGCGGCGTCTGCGCTGATGTCTTATTGGAGTTTGTCAAGGATTGGGAGGAGTTACCGAAATATGTCAACATAACCTCTCAGGTCAGTGTTCTAGACGCTTGTAGCAAACAATACGGTTGTGATAGGCCGGCTTATGGGGTAGAGATTATTCCTAGCTGTTATTTACCTGTGTTTCCCCAGTGTTTGATGGGTGCCTGTCACTGTACTTTCAGCCTTCAAGGGGAACCTAGTCAATTGTTACCTTGTAGATTTGTATCTAAACTAATCAGGTTTAGTGACGTCACCGAGGACGACTGGTTTGTGTTGACTGGTGTGTGTCGTGGGTTTCGGATAGTTGACAAAGGCTGTACTACTTCGTATGAATGTGCTAACTACAATTCTATTACTGTCGATTTTCATGCAGAACAGACGGAAATTGTAACTGCAGAGTTGTTAGATAACAAGGTCCGCAGAGTAGGTCATAAACCTCAATGTGTCCATGCGCTGGGTGGTATTGAAAAACGCAATAAATCCTTGCGTCCTATAACAGATTGCTCTTCACCCAATGATATCAATATCAGTGAATTCATGGAGGAATCTTGTGAAACATTTCGGTATAAGGGGATCGATGATGTAGTCTCAATATTACAAGAAGGTGATTTTTGTGCCGTCTCGGACATAGCCGGTGCTTATAGATCTGTCTCTGTCATACCATCCCATAGGGACTACCAAGGCTTTGCATGGGATTTGGGTAAAGGTGAAGAATACTTCCAGGATTTACGTCTATGTTTTGGGTTACGTAGCGCCCCTTACATTTTCACCCAGATTTCAAACTTTGTTGTAAAATGTGGCATTTACAATGGGTTCACGAAATGTGTAAATTATCTTGATGACTACATTGTACTTGAACATACTGAGAATGATTGTCTTCAGTCCCAGAATGCCCTTCACCGGGTCCTGTGTTCTCTGGTTTTTAAGGTAAAGGAGAACAAAGTGATTCCCCCCTCCAGGTCTTGGGTGTATCTAGGTATACAAATTAACAGTATTGACATGACCCTGTCTATTGATGATGACAAGATGGAGCGAGTGCTCAAGGATGTGACCTACTTCCAGGACAGACCATGGTGCAAGAGGAAGCGCTTAGAACAGGTTACTGGACTACTGGCACATTGCGCTACCGTTGTTAAAGGTGGGAGAACCTTCTGCAGACGCCTTTACAATGTGCTCAGAGACACTGAAGGGGCTACCAAGGTTTGGTTGGATGAGACTGTTAGGTTGGACTTCCACTGGTGGTCTACATTTTTCCAGTGGTTTAATGGCAAGGCCCGTATGTTGGTGAGTCGTGAGGACCCGGTGTACTTCTACACTGACTCGTCTGATACGGGTTATGGTGGACACACTGAAGTTGACTATTTCTGGGGCATGTGGAAAGGTGGTAACCTAGAATGTGACCATGCAGTCCCCCCACCTATGTTTGGTGATTATGACTCCCATATAAATGTGACTGAGATGTGGCCTGTGGTGAGGGGTATACACCGGTGGTGCCACCTGTGGAGGAACAGGGAAGTTTGGGTGGTCACTGACAATACACAGGTGCAGGCTGGGGTGAACTCAGGTCGCAGCATAAACCCATATTCCATGTTCTGGCTGAGAGAGCTATTCTGGGTCACATCATTCTTCAATATTCATCTGAGAGCAGCCCGCATCACTAGCGGGGATAACTATATAGCCGATGCCTTGTCTAGGCTTGTGAATTGTGACTGCGTGCAAGTTTGCTGTGATGTAATTGGTGGTTTCTCCGAATGCTGTTGCAGGACTGGACGCCTTGCGACGAGACTGGGTGGCTGTTAGGTCACTCTGCTGGTCGGACGCTACCATAAGAGCGAGGAAACCTCAATGGAACTTATTTGTGGAATTCTGCATCCGGCATGATCTCACCCCCTTACCTGCGTCTGATGAGACGATGTGTTTGTACATTACACATTTAACGAGGCGTGTGAGTTTTGTTACAATATCAAACTATATATGCGGTGTGGTTATGATGCACAAATTCTTTGGTTACCCGCACCCAGACTCATCCCTCTTCATGATAAAGTCAACCTTGTTGGGGGCTAAGCGCCTTCTAGGATGCCAGTCAAGGCCGGCCTTGCCCTTGATGCCGCTGGACATTGTGAATATGAAGTACTACTTAGACTTGTCTTATATTGTGGATTTGCGATTCTGGTGTGCTCTGCTGCTCTCATTTAGGTGTGTTTTGAGAGTCAGTCACATCACAGCGTCACCCCATACCCTTCACGTCAGAGACATTATTTGGACGGATGTGGGTATGGATGTACACATTAACAGCTCAAAGACTGTGCAGTTCCGTGAAATTTCAAATATTATACCGGTAGTAGCTTCACCTGGCAGTCTGCTATGCCCGGTGAGGTACTTAAAGCTATTCTTCCGTATTACCGGTAGAACCCATGATGAGACCTTATTTGGTTTGTCATACAGTTCATACTCCAACCAGTTCAAGTCCCTGTGCGTCAAACTGGGCTTAGTAGGACATTACAGTACCCACTCGGTGCGCAGGGGCGCAGCTACATTCTTATCTACGTTCATGCCCATTCACGACGTCAAGAAATATGGGAACTGGAAATCTTGGGCGGTATTGTTATACCTCTCAGACACCTACTCGTCACGCCGAGCTAAGGACATGAAAGTGGCAGATAAATTAACTGAATTTTTCTAGGCAAGTGTTGTTGCTTGGCTTGGCCTCCTGTATCTGTCCAGGATTAGGCAAGTGTATATCTGTGTCATGTCTTCTATCCATCCATGCGAGACCATAGGAATATGAGTTGGATAGTTACTGGCGGTAACTGTCCATATATATTACCAGGGGGAGCTGCCTGCATTAGGTTCCCTATCTAACCACCACTGCAGGGTGGAGCCACTGCCTCCTTCTTCCTCCCTAACAGGCGGCAATACCGCCATATTGACTCCGTCCGCCATCCACAAGAGACGCTTTTTTCTTTTGTTTACCTTCATTGCATTTTCATATGTTCAAGCATTAATTGTCTTGTTTATGTTAATAAATAGGGCCTCCTGTATCTGTCCAGGATTAGGCAAGTGTATATCTGTGTCATGTCTTCTATCCATCCATGCGAGACCATAGGAATATATTTAGATCTGTAATCAGCCTAGTTTGATGCAATAATGCCATCAGGTGCTCTGGCCCCCACCCCCCTTTTTTTTCTTGTGTATTTTTCTTTCTCCATCTGCCACTCTATACTGAGAGCGGCCCTAGTAATTAATAGTTTTTTTTAATTGCTTTTTAAGATAACACAAGAACTTATTTACCACTTAAATATACACAAACACAAGCAAATACTGCTGTGATGATGTCCATACTTGCTTTCATCACATTCTTTGAATATCTAGATAATGGTAAAAGGTAATTCTGATAGTGAATAAAGCACAATACATTATATGGACTTGGGCTGGATTAAACCTGCCTATTTATTAGATATGTATTGACTCAACATAAGCCAATTGAAAAGAAAAAAAAAATTTATTAACTAACCACGGTAAATATGACACAAAGCAAGCGAGCAACGAGCTGTCCCACCTCTCTGGGTGGCGCTCTGGCGTAAACAAAGGCGGTAACCAACGTACACACTCCGCCTAGATACATAACATAGGGGGCGCCCCTTACCGGGTAACAGAGGTTTGGCACGCGTGAATGACCTGACCAAAAGCGGAAACAAGGGACTCGTATCCAACCATCAGTCTAGAATATGAGCTAAATGAATTTCTAGCCAACATGTGAAAGAACTAAAGAAATCTCCTGTCATTTAAGCAGGCTCAAATATTTCGTACCTTTTAAGAAATTGTTATTGTGAACTTATGAAACCCAAATTTTATCTTCAATGAGAACATTTCCATTGATTGGGCCATAATGTTGCATATCCGGGCACCGGGTCAAGCACCTGCTTTTACAAATGGCAGGAGGTAGGAGGGATCGGAATATAATAAGGTCTGCAGTTTCTTTCTCAAAAGATTAATGATATTTATAATTTAATTTGGGTATTAGGAGCTCATTGTTTTATTCAATAACACACAGCTTTCATATCTCTTTGATGTGGGAATCCAGTGCAGAATATCATTGCTTTGTTATAACCGATTAAAGCTAGTATATGAGCGCGCAAAATCACAATTTGGCTGCCAGAGATGATTTGACAATACTATTCAGTTTGAGGCACGTATTTTCATTGTAAAACTTGAGTTTCAGTTGTAAGTCTCGCAATTTTTCAATATATACAAGTCATTCACTTGGTTTGAGGTGGGTCAATATGATGCCATTTTCGTTCACTGGGCAGTTTTCTGCGCAGGTACATTCTCTAGTTTGACAATAGACCACCATGGAACCTTTGTCTCATATTGGAACAAGTTATACAAGTGCCACTGTGCTATGGAGCCTGTGGTGGTGGCTCTCATTCAGATGTCATACATAACTAGCCCTAAGTATATTTCTATTTTCTTTCAACTTTTTTTTTTCAATTGACAAAAACTCTAGAAACATGCCCAGGACCATACGTTCAAAGGGGATTCAAAAGGGAGAGAACATTAAAAGGTATATCCTGAGAGATATTGATATATAGTTACTTTTCAATACTATTCTATGCACATATGTGGCAAAACACTATGTACTCCTATCATATGAAACATTGACTCAAGGCTCAAATATATCAGGAAACAGCTGAGGACCCTCTTATTTTCTCAGCGTTGTTAGAAAGTGTATGCTATTATGGTCTTATGGCAAAAACCTGATGAAAATCTAGCTACTTTTACACCAAGAAATTGACCCACCTTAATGTACAATTTTGGGTCGGAACGTACCTTTTTGGATAAGCAGCATCAATCATGACATTGATAACGGTGACACTTGTTTTATGTACAATACAACAAACTCTACATAAACAGCAGGATGTATGGAGTGTAATGCTTGACGTTAAGAAAACACACAATGTAGTAAGTAACTGACATTAGAAACACATGACATTTAATAAGGACAATTCAAACACAAACCCATGATTCAATTTAGCAGATATAGTTACATATATATTGTTATAACTAGCGAAAGCCCTCGCAGTCAATTTCAGCACCAAGATTACCAAAATTTCAATTAGATACCGTATCGAATTGTAGTCTGCTCAAGGCACAATAGGCAAAAAGTATGATGACAGGTAGCTCAACATTGTCAAAATAAAGGCATGTATGAATAAACATAGATTCAAGTACCCAAGATATATCTGCGGCTAATGGTGAGGCTACATGCAGCTACAAAAGTATCATTAACAAATTCTGTAGCAGCCTGACAGCTACATTACATTAGATACAGGGTTGTTAATGCGGTAAATGAGAGTACAGCATCCAAGCACGAGTATAATAAGCTGAATCAAAACCATGATATCAATGTAAGTTATGATGAAGAGCACATCACATGTTTATATATATATATATGTGTCTCAAACTTTAACAGACTTCTTCATAGGTAGGGGGGAAATAACTTACAATGGATGTGCAAATACATGACCTAAAAAAAGATCATTTGCATAAATTTGTGTACTGCTTTGCCTGTTGTGAAAGAAGTTTGAAAAGGCTTTGTCCAGCAACATTAAAGAAGCCTTTTTATCTTTTATGGAATATTTAAATTAACAGCACAATATTTCAGGGCCCTTGTGAAATAATCATCACCAGTATTTCAAGGCCTGTAACATCATTAATAAGGGTGGTTTGTTTACGTTTGTATGTCAGAGACAATATATTTTAGACTCCCCTGTACCATAATTTGTTGATTTGAACCGAAAAAGGCAAATAAATAAGCACAAAGGAGCACTCTTGTTAGACTGATAACAGGATTATTTCACTTCTAAAATGTCAGGCTGCATTTCACTCACACATTTGTCTTGTGAATAATCGCTAAATGATGACTTATAGTCAAAACTCAAGACCCTTAAGATGTCTGATGTCTACACATTATGTAAATAAAAATATAATATGGCACTAGAATCAATCTATAGATATATCCCCCTCCTTCTGTGGCATGAAAACCACAACACTCAGCACCAACACGTGCTGCCACCTGCTGATTGCTGATGGATCCTAGTACCTAGTGCTGATCCTGTCATGTGCCTTGAGCCTCCTCTGTAGCCGCTTAGAGCAGTCTGCACGGTACACTCTGTAAAACATGAGGCAGACCAGGAAATTAACAAACATTATAAATAGAAAAACAAGGCACATAAAATATTTGTTGTGAGCCGTTTAGTCGAAACCGCCATATGATGGGTATCTGTGTATTCACGTATTAAATAGAATGACATGGATGTTTGGCAACAGGTATACAACCACTAACATGTATGGTTCTATAACTTAATGTTTCGAGTGATAGTTGACCTCTTTTGGAACAGTATAATAATCTATTTGTGGAATTCATACTCACAAAGGGGGCAGTATGTGTGCTGTGTCTGCACCACACAGGGGAGGGAGCAGTGCTGTATGTTGGAGTCCTACGTCACATATAGATATATAAGGATGTGTGGGGGCAGTATGTGTATGTTGGAGTCACCACGTCACATATAGATATATAAGGATGTGTGGGGGGCAGTGTGTGTGCTGTGTCTGTACCACACAGGGGGAGGGAGCAGTGCTGTATGTTGGAGTCCTACGTCACATATAGATATATAAGGATGTGTGGGGGGCAGTGTGTGTGCTGTGTCTGTACCACACAGGGGGAGGGAGTAGTGCTGTATGTTGGAGTCACACGTCACATATAGATATATAAGGATGTGTGGGGGGCAGTGTGTGTGCTGTGTCTGTACCACACAGGGGGAGGGAGTAGTGCTGTATGTTGGAGTCACACGTCACATATAGATATATAAGGATGTGTGGGGGGCAGTGTGTGTGCTGTGTCTGTACCACACAGGGGGAGGGAGTAGTGCTGTATGTTGGAGTCACACGTCACATATAGATATATAAGGATGTGTGGGGGGCAGTGTGTGTGCTGTGTCTGTACCACACAGGGGGGGGGGCAGTGCTGTATTCTGGAGTCCCTATGGGCAATATAGATATTAGGAACTGCTCATTTCCCCTGTCACTATCTTTTCAAAACTCCTGTGGCATGTCCCTAAATCTCATATAGAATGTTGATTAACCATGTTGCCATGTTAAATTAAGCCATTTGCCCCCATTATATAAGCGAAGAAGGCAGTTGGTTTTTACTGATAGGACGCTAAGTCATGGCGCAAAAAGTCATGTGGGTTCAGGCAGGGGGTGGTTACACACCCTGTTTCCCCATGAGCTGCCCTGTAACCAGATTGTGAAGGGTTTGTGGTTTTGATGTCTGTTCAGCATTAAGTCAATTAGTTTTAGTAAGTAAGGGGTAAACAAAGGGATGGTGTCAGTGTTTTGTTCATTGAATTCACTAGACTTTGTTTTTCTCTTACAGTTTCATATGGGAAACAAAGGGAAGAGGACCAACAGTTAAGGATGCATACATGGCATAAATGGACCTGTATGGACTTACAAGGAAGCATTAACATTATGCTACTTGTACAAGATGATTCCTTAAATTGATGTTATTGACAACATAAAGAAAATACCAAAGACAATACCACCCCTGCATCCCCCAGCCCACATCCCACTCAGTGGTTTAAGCCCTTTACTTCCCCCCTGCACTCCCAACCACCCATCCATCCGCACAATCACGTGACCACATGTGTCCGTACGTCCATGGCAGGTTGAAGAGGTGAGCGTGTGTGAGCGGGGTGTCTGTGAGGAGTGTAAGCACCATACACACACAAAGTGAACATTATGTGCGCCTGCCTCAGTCCTATTTCTGGTTCTAACTCTGCCACCTGTGAATATATACCGAGAAGGCAGCCTTGGATGCGCCGGGTGGGGGGGGGGGACTTGGTATATTTTGTATACACAAGTGTGCGGCTAGGAAGAAAATCTTTTGAGCAAAATATCTCCCAACAAGGTTCTGATTTTGACAAAATCCTTCGTTATTTGGGAATTTGTTTGCGAAGAGTGATTCCTTTGGAAAAATTGCTAAAACCTAGCCACCGTTGTCGGAAATCCCCCTGTAAAAGTAAAATTAAGTGGGCCCCCCAAATGCGGTACATCCCTAATTTTGAGGTATAGACTAAACTGGCATAGATTAAGGTGATATTGTTTGTGGAGCCTCCTACCACAGATTATTTGGTGGCTCATACAAATCACTGTGACCCTTTGAGTGAAGGGGTTTGCAAGGATTCATGTCACAAAGCCATATCACACAGCCATATCACACAGAGTCATGTCACACAGAGTCATGTCACACAGAGTCATGTCACACACAGTCATGTCACACACAGTCATGTCACACACAGTCATGTCACACAATGACGTCACACACAATGTCAAGTATCACCATGTCATGTATAAGTATTACAGTACATAAGTATTGTAAGAAACATAAAATACTCACTGGACTGTTACTGTTTTGTTGCTCTCTAAAACTTGCTCTAGCGCTGCTGCACCTTCTTCTTTTATTGTTGTGTAGGTCAGCCTGAGAACAATAAAACACAGCTGGTTACCGGATATACAGCAGATGTGCAATCTACCAAGGATGCATCTTTTCTCTTTACTGCACATGTTTTCTGGGAAAGTGGTCTACATATTTAGAATTATCCAGGCTACAGTGTCAATAATTCAGTTCTTATCCTACGGTGGCTCGAACAGGACCCCTAGTGGCCATGCCAAACATCAGCCTCCAGTACACACGGCACCATCTTGGCGGTTATTTATGAAATGCACAGTGGGACTTTTGTTAACATGTTATTGCATGCTTTTCTAGGGAGGGAAGGGAGTGTTATCTGTGTAATTTTGAATATTGAATAGTGACCCATATATCATAGGGGAAGCATTGCCTCTGCATTTATGAGACCAGGTAAACCAATGGTAGCTCAAAGTTGTTTAGTGTTGAAAGCACCTGCAACGAGTCTTGAATCATTACATTGTAGTGTGGCACACCAGGATAACTCACTGATTCCTCCAGAAACTGGGAATATCAGACAATTATCGAGGCTTGTGTTGTGGTGTAGTCTGTGAGATCTATTTTACTTTACTGACCAAAAATGACTAGAAAAATATGAATATCTAAAAAGAGTTAAACAATGTGAGTTTCAGGGTTTATTTTGTAGTGTCATATCCAGCTGCCACCTGGATATGACCAGGTCAGTCCCTGTGTCAACTGAAAAAGCCTCACCCACATTGACGATGTCACTGCCAGTATGGTTGCACAGTCTCTTTAAAGATAAACATTAGTTATACTCTGAGCACTACCTACAGATATAAACCCTTCTAAATCAATTACTTACCTCAGACTCTTCAGACTTCTGTTGTGGTGTAACGCAGTAGCGAGGGCTGCTACTCCTTGGTCTGTCACACTGCGACTGATGATTCTACAAAAAAACAATATATAATCCATGGAATAATGTCAAAGTTTATTCATGTCATATTAGAAATGTATGTAAAGGGTGTTCATGGAGTCCTGTATGTTAGAGGGATATACTAGCTGCTGGTAAATGCAGAGTGTTGGTTCAATCACCAGGGTGTGCAGGCGATCAACCTGCTGGCAGTCTCCAGGTCTGGACAATCTTTCTATTCTTATTAAAAATAATGATAATTTCAATTAGGGAATTTATTTTTTCGTGAAGATATTTTTTCCCTTACATTATATTCAGTAAAGAATTTTCTAAATGTTCATAACATATATCATAATAACTATCAATTTTCACTAGTCTCATAATATATCATTTGCTATGTCAGTCACCCGAAAAATTGATTCAAAAAAGAAGAACCACCTTCATAATTCATGGTTCTATTTTCACATATCACAAATTTGACACCTTAGTTCAAGTTGCGGTATGCAATGCAAATGTGAAAAAATCAAGAGCGCAGTGCAAGCTTTCTTCCCCCTAAAAGGTCCGACTTGTATAGGTGACTGGGCTGTGTAATATTTGGTTTAGCTGGAGTTGGAGGGTCTTTGTCAACATATAGTTTACATGATATAGAACATCCTAAATTCTTTGCATATTAATTACTAAACTATTTTGCAATCTATAGTTCTACTTTGTATAGTGGTCATGACAAAAAAACGACACCTATATATCAATGCTATTGGAGCATTCATATCAGTCATACCATACCAGGACAAGGCTAATGCGAATCAGCTGAGGATGACGTGGATGATGTGAGGATCATGGGAAAGAGTTTAGTTCACATGCCTTACTAGCATAGTTGAGCATCATATGCTAGAGTAAGGGTTTCGATTTCTAGTGTGTTGTTTATAATAGTTCCCTTTCCTTGATAAATTGGAACCATCAATGTGCCCATTATGAAGCTATAAATACTAGTGACAGTCGCCCCCTAGAGTAGTGCAGGTAAACTAAAGTCTTGCGCCCAACTGGACCAAACTAGACTGTACAGCAGAAGGGAGAATATTTATTATATTAATTATTATCATGATTATTGTCAACTGAAAAAACCCTCACAGATGTAGTCCTGTCTGTTAGAGGGACCTACCAGCTGCTGGTTAGTGCAGAGGTAGTCACAAAGTCCTGTCTGTTAGAGGGACCTACCAGCTGCTGGTTAGTGCAGAGGTAGTCCTGTCTGTTAGAGGGACATACCAGCTGCTGGTTAGTGCAGAGGTAGTCCTGTCTGTTAGAGGGACATACCCGCTGCTGGTTAGTGCAGAGGTGTCCTGTCTGTTAGAGGGACATACCAGCTGCTGGGTAGTGCAGAGGTAGTCACAAAGTCCTGTCTGTTAGAGGGACCTACCAGCTGCTGGTTAGTGCAAAGGTAGTCCTGTCTGTTAGAGGGACATACCAGCTGCTGGTTAGTGCAGAGGTGTCCTGTCTGTTAGAGGGACATACCAGCTGCTGGGTAGTGCAGAGGTGTCCTGTCTGTTAGAGGGACATACCAGCTGCTGGTTAGTGCAGAGGTAGTCCTGTCTGTTAGAGGGACATACCAGCTGCTGGGTAGTGCAGAGGTAGTCCTGTCTGTTAGAGTGCCGAGGTTGTGACATGTACCGTGCTGGACACTAACATCCATCTGTATTGCAGTACCTGAGACTGAGACATATTGGATCAGCAGTGCAGGAAGCAGTGTCTCATAACCTTGGGCCAATGTTTTTGTCTCTGACCTGGTGCCGTTTCTGACCAGGTGCTGTCTCTGACCGGGTGCCGTCTCTGACCGGACATCACTTTGGGACTTTAGTTACCTTCTACCAACAGCAGGAGGCTAATTATGATTACATAACAACTGCCATAACGTTTTTACAAATCCTTATATACGTGAGTATAGGTTAACAATTAAAAAACACTTTTTTCTGACACAAGGTCAGAGACAGCACCCAATTAGAGACAGCACCTGGTGAGAGACGGCACATGGTCAGAGACAAAAACATTGGCACAAGGTCGTGAGACACAGCCAGGATGTCCTGTTATGAATTAGAACACTATAATAAGTGCACAATGTCTCACTTTGCAACCTGCAGCTTAATCATAATTCCTTACTCAAATGCATATAGAATAGCATTCAGCCATGATAGAAAATGCACAAATTATCCAGGCAAAGTGCAGTCCTAACACAGTTATGAAGCAACATAACCAAATAAAAGTTTGTTCATTGTTACCCTATAGCAAAACAATATTATTACAAAATATGTATTAACATTTATAATATATTTCTCTTTATGCACTGTACGTTATTTTCTTGAACTTAATTACAACTGTAAGGGACAGGAAGTAGAGATGCATCATTATGTTTTTTACTAACCTTAGATCTGTGAGACTTGTGTTGGTTTGCAGGGCAGTGGCTAGTGAGGTCACTCCTTGGTCTGTCATTTCATGGCCTATGATACTACAAATAAAATTGTATCACATAGAGAATCAATCAAATTCATTGTTTATCTTTTGGTATTGAAAACATTATATCAGACACAATCCAGCTGCTGGCTAGTGCAGCGGTAGTCACCAAGTCCTGTCTGTTAGAGGGACATACCAGCTGCTGGTCAGTGCAGAGGTAGTCCTGTCTGTTAGAGGGACATACCAGCTGCTGGTTAGTGCAGAGGTAGTCACCAAGTCCTGTCTGTTAGAGGGACATACCAGCTGCTGGCTAGTGCAGAGGTAGTCCTGTCTGTTAGAGGGACATGCCAGCTGCTGGTAAGTGCAGAGGTAGTCCTGTCTGTTAGAGGGACATACCGGCTGCTGGTTAGTGCAGAGGTAGTCCTGTCTGTTAGAGGGACATACCAGCTGCTGGTTAGTGCAGAGGTAGTCCTGTCTGATAGAGGGACATACCAGCTGCTGGTTAGTACATTGTTCATTGTTTCCCTATAGCAAAACAATATTATTACAAAGTATGTATTAACACTTATTATAGATTTCCCTTTTTGCACTGTACGTTATTTTCTTGAACCTAATTATGACTGTTAGGGACAGAAAGTAAAGAAGCAATATCATATTTTTTACTTACTCTAGATTTGTGAGACTTGTGTTGGTTTGCAGGGCAGTGGCTAGTGAGGTCACTCCTTTGTCTGTCATTTCATTGCTCTCGATACTACAAATAAAAATGTATCACATAGAGAATCGATCAAATTAATTGTTAATCTTTTGGTATGAAAAACATTATATCAGAGACATACCAGCTGCTGGTTAGTGCAGAGGTAGTCCTGTCTGTTAAAGGGACATACCAACTGCTGGTTAGTGCAGAGGTAGTCACATAGTCCTGTCTGTTAGAGGGACATACCAGCTGCTGGTTAGTGCGGAGGTAGTCCTGTCTGTTAGAGGGACATACCAGCTGCTGGTTAGTGCAGAGGTAGTCACATAGTCCTGTCTGTTAGAGGGACATACCAGCTGCTGGTTAGTGCAGAGGTAGTCACATAGTCCTGTCTGTTAGAGGGCCATACCAGCTGCTGGTTAGTGCAGAGGTAGTCCTGTCTGTGAGAGGGACATACCAGCTGCTGGTTAGTGCAGAGGTAGTCACATAGTCCTGTCTGTTAGAAGGACATACCAGCTGCTGGTTAGTGCAGAGGTAGTCACATAGTCCTGTCTGTTAGAAGGACATACCAGCTGCTGGTTAGTGCAGAGGTAGTCACATAGTCCTGTCTGTTAGAGGGACATACCAGCTGCTGGTTAGTGCAGAGGTAGACCTGTCTGATAGAGGGACATACCAGCTGCTGGTTAGTGCAGAGATAGTCCTGTCTGTTAGAGGGACATACCAGCTGCTGGTTAGTGCAGAGGTAGTCACAAAGTCCTGTCTGTTAGAGGGACATACCAGCTGTTGGTTAGTGCAGAGGTAGTCCTGTCTGATAGAGGGACATACCAGCTGCTGGTTAGTGCAGAGGTAGTCCTGTCTGTTAGAGGGACATACCAGCTGCTGGTTAGTGCAGAGGTAGTCACATAGTCCTGTCTGTTAGAGGGACATACCAGCTGCTGGTTAGTGCAGAGGTAGTCACATAGTCCTGTCTGTTAGAGGGACATACCAGCTGCTGGTTAGTGCAGAGGTAGTCACATAGTCCTGTCTGTTAGAGGGACATACCAGCTGCTGGTTAGTGCAGAGATAGTCCTGTCTGTTAGAGGGACATACCAGCTGCTGGTTTGTACAGAGGTAGTCCTGTCTGTTAGAGGGACATACCAGCTGCTGGTTAGTGCAGAGGTAGTCCTGTCTGTTAGAGGGACATACCAGCTGCTGGTTAGTGCAGAGGTAGTCCTGTCTGTTAGAGGGACATACCAGCTGCTGGTTAGTGCAGAGGTAGTCACATAGTCCTGTCTGTTAGAGGGACATACCAGCTGCTGGTTAGTGCAGAGATAGTCCTGTCTGATAGAGGGACATACCAGCTGCTGGTTAGTGCAGAGGTAGTCACATAGTCCTGTCTGTTAGAGGGACATACCAGCTGCTGGTTAGTGCAGAGATAGTCCTGTCTGATAGAGGGACATACCAGCTGCTGGTTAGTGCAGAGATAGTCCTGTCTGTTAGAGGGACATACCAGCTGCTGGTTAGTGCAGAGGTAGTCACATAGTCCTGTCTGTTAGAGGGACATACCAGCTGCTGGTTAGTGCAGAGATAGTCCTGTCTGATAGAGGGACATACCAGCTGCTGGTTAGTGCAGAGATAGTCCTGTCTGATAGAGGGACATACCAGCTGCTGGTTAGTGCAGAGGTAGTCCTGTCTGTTAGAGGGACATACCAGCTGCTGGTTAGTGCAGAGGTAGTCCTGTCTGTTAGAGGGACATACCAGCTGCTGGTTAGTGCAGAGGTAGTCCTGTCTGATAGAGGGACAGACCAGCTGCTGGTTAGTGCAGAGGTAGTCCTGTCTGTTAGAGGGACATACCAGCTGCTGGTTAGTGCAGAGGTAGTCCTGTCTGTTAGAGGGACATACCAGCTGCTGGTTAGTGCAGAGGTAGTCCTGTCTGTTAGAGGGACAGACCAGCTGCCGGTTAGTGCAGAGATAGTCCTGTCTGTTAGAGGGACATACCAGCTGCTGGTTAGTGCAGAGGTAGTCCTGTCTGTTAGAGGGACATAGCAGCTGCTGGTTAGTGCAGAGGTAGTCCTGTCTGTTAGAGGGACATACCAGCTGCTGGTTAGTGCAGGGATAGTCTCGTAATGCAATATTGGTTACACTATGATGCATGATCCTCCTCATTTTCCCAGAATAAGTTAATTTGCACCAGCAGTATATGATCTATATTCCTTTCTATATTACTTCAACAAGTAGCATAATGGCAACATTTCTTAATGTTTTAAAGCAGTTACCAGATTCTTGTGAAAAGATAGTTTGCTGTCGTATGTGCATTATCTTTTACAATGATTGCCATGATATAACGGCATTTACCATAAGTGTATAGCAGAAGGAAGAATATTCATTATAATTATTATTATGATTATTGTCAACTGAAAAAGCCCAAACGCACATTGACGATGTCACCAGGTGACAGCTAACCAGGACTACCTCGTCGGTGCGGGACACAGAGCCGTATTGCTTTATAGTATAGACCCAGTGACACCTTGTAGCAGCGATGTGTTAAACTGAGATGCATGAGTCAATGTATTTGCACCCTAAATTATAACTAATTTGTGAAGATTCTCGAGAATTAGTGGAATAAACTACTGTTCCAATCTGATAGGGAAATATCCCTCCTAAAGGCCTGTCAATGTACCAAGTTGGTGTTGTGTTGCATTACAGAGAAATAAGAAGTTAAATGTCTACCTCTCTAACCCCCCCCCCCCCCCCCCCTTGGTACCGTGGGAACTTATATAACTTGTAACGTCAGCTGAGGTGTGAAGATGCTAGAAGCCACTTTCAACTTCTCACGGCTCCCAGAAATGTCATAAACAAAATAACTATAATTATAATTCAGTTTCAATCAGATGGTTTTAACTGATAGACACATGAATAACAGAATATTAACGGAATGTGGGTGCTTAAGGGCAGCATAATAATGTGAGGGGAAGGACGGGCTGAATGTCAAGCCCAAGTCCCGCGTCGAGAAGGGAGGGAAATGTAGTGTACATTTACAAGGAAACCATAAGCATAAGCTGTAGCTTTAATTATGGCTATCTTAATTGTTGGGAATTCGAATGTACCATGTTTTTATCATGTTATATTGGGGGAAATGTGAAGTGAAACCTAGGGCCATCCCACCTCCTCCCGGACCTTCCCTCCTCTACAGCCAGGTGTACAGCCCGTACATGAGGTGCAGGTGGGGTCAGCGCCAATGCCGTGAAAGCTGCCCCCCCCCCTCACCTCTCGCTTACCCTTACTCTGACCCCCCCCCCCCCCCCCCACATCTTGCTATACCGCCACGCTTCATCATCTAAAGACGACATTGTATCATAGCCGTAGACCAAGCCTGGTCACTGCCAGTATGGTTGCACAGCCTCTTTAAAAATGTAAAATTAGTTTTACTCTGAGCACTACCTACAGATTTAAACCCTTCTAAATGAACTACTTACGTCAGACTGGTCAGACTTGTGTTGTCTTGTAAGACAGAAGTGAGGGCTGCCACTCCATCGTCTGTCACACAAGGACTGCGTATCCTACAAAATAATAGTAAAATCCATAGAATGGTCAGTGCATAGGTAGTCACATGGTCCTGTCTGTTAGAGGGACATACTAGCTGCTGGTTAGTGCAGGGGTAGTCACATAGTCCTGTCTGTTAGAGGGACATACCAGCTGCTGGTTAGTGCAGGGGTAGTCACAAAGTCCTGTCTGTTAATGGGACATACCAGCTGCTGGTTAGTAAAGAGGTAGTCCTGTCTGTTAGAGTGCCGAGGTTGTGACATGTACAGTGCTGGACACTAACATGCATCTGTATTGCAGTACCAGAGACTGAGACATATTGTATCAGCAGTGCAGGAGGCTGTGTCTTATAACCTTGGGCCAATGTTTTTGTCTCTGACAGGGCGCCGTCTCTGACCGGACATCACTTTGGGACTTTAGTTACCTTCTACCAACAGCAGGAGGCTAATTCTGATTACATAACAACTGCCATAACGTTTTTACAAATCCTTATATATGTGAGTATAGGTTAACAATTAAAAAACACTTTTCTCTGACAAAAGGTCAGTGACGGCACCCGGTCAGAGACAAAAACATTGGCACAAGGTCATGAGACACAGCCAGGATGTCCTGTTTTGAATTAGAACACTATAATAAGTGCACAATGTCTCACTTTGCAACCTGCAGCTTAATCATACTTCCTTACTCAAATGCATATAGAATAGCATTCAGCCATGATAGAAAATGCACAAATTATCCAGGCAAAGTGCAGTCCTAACACAGTGATGAAGCTACATAACCAAATAAAAGTTTGTTCATTGTTTCCCTATAGCAAAACAATATTATTACAAAATATGTATTAACACTTATAATAGACTTCTCTTTTTGCACTGTACGTTATTTTCTTGAACTTAATTACAACTGTAAGGGACAGAAAGGAGAGATGCAATATTATGTTTTTTACTTACCTTAAATGTATGAGACTTGTGTTGGTTTGCAGGGCAGTGGCTAGTGAGGTCACTCCTTGGTCTGTCATTACATCGCTTTCGATACTACAAATAAAATTGTATCACATAAAGAATCAATCAAATTCATTGTTCATCTTTTGGTATGAAAAACATTATATCAGAGAAAAAACCAGCTGCTGGTTAGTGCAGTGGTTTTCACATAGTCCTGTCTGTTAGAGGGACATACCAGCTGCTGGTTAGTGCAGAGGTGGTCCCGTCTGCTATAGGGACATACCAGCTGCTGGTTAGTGCAGAGGTTGTCCCGTCTGCTATAGGGACATACCAGCTGCTGGTTAGTGCAGAGAAAGTCCTGTCTATTAGAGGGACATACCAGCTGCTGGTTAGTGCAGAGGTAGTCCTGTCTGTTAGAGGGACATACCAGCTGCTGGTTAGTGCAGAGGTAGTCCTGTCTGTTAGAGGGACATACCAGCTGCTGGTTAGTGTAGAGGTAGTCCTGTCTGTTAGAGGGACATACCAGCTGCTGGTTAGTGCAGAGGTAGTCCTGTCTGTTAGAGGGACATACCAGCTGCTGGTTAGTGCAGAGGTAGTCCTGTCTGTTAGAGGGACATACCAACTGCTGGTTAGTGCAGAGGTAGTCCTGTCTGTTAGAGGGACATACCAGCTGCTGGTTAGTGCAGAGGTAGTCACATAGTCCTGTCTGTTAGAGGGACATACCAGCTGCTGGTTAGTGCAGAGGTAGTCCTGTCTGTTAGAGGGACATACCGGCTGCTGGTTAGTGCAGAGGTAGTCACATAGTGCTGTCTGTTAGAGGGACATACCAGCTGCTGGTTAGTGCAGAGGTAGTCCTGTCTGTTAGAGGGACATACCAGCTGCTGGTTAGTGCAGAGGTAGTCCTGTCTGTTAGAGGGACATACCAGCTGCTGGTTAGTGTAGAGGTAGTCACAGAGTCCTGTCTGTTAGGGGGACATACCAGCTGCTGGTTAGTGCAGAGGTAGTCACATAGTCCTGTCTGTTAGAGGGACATACCAGCTGCTGGTTAGTGCAGAGGTAGTCACATAGTCCTGTCTGTTAGAGGGACATACCAGCTACTGGTTAGTGCAGAGGTAGTCCTGTCTGTTAGAGGGACATACTAGCTGCTGGTTACTGCAGAGGTAGTCACATAGTCCTGTCTGTTAGAAGGACATACCAGCTGCTGGTTAGTATAGAGGTAGTCCTGTCTGTTAGAGGGACATACCAGCTGCTGGTTAGTGCAGAGCTAGTCCTGTCTGATAGAGGGACATACCAGCTGCTGGTTAGTGCAGAGGTAGTCACCAAGTCCTGTCTGTTAGAGGGACATACCAGCTGCTGGTCAGTGCAGAGGTAGTCCTGTCTGTTAGAGGAACATACCAGCTGCTGGTCAGTGCAGAGGTAGTCCTGTCTGTTAGAGGGACATACCAGCTGCTGGTTAGTGCAGCGGTAGTCACCAAGTCCTGTCTGTTAGAGGGACATACCAGCTGCTGGTTAGTGCAGAGGTAGTCACATAGTCCTGTCTGTTAGAGGGACATACCAGCTGCTGGTTAGTGCAGAGGTAGTCACATAGTCCTGTCTGTTAGAGGGACATACCAGCTGCTGGTTAGTGCAGAGGTAGTCACATAGTCCTGTCTGTTAGAGGGACATACCAGCTGCTGGTTAGTACAGAGGTAGTCCTGTCTGTTAGAGGGACATACCAGCTGCTGGTTAGTGCAGAGGTAGTCCTGTCTGTTAGAGGGACATACCAGCTGCTGGTTTGTACAGAGGTAGTCCTGTATGTTAGAGGGACATACCAGCTGCTGGTTAGTGTAGAGGTAGTCACAAAGTCCTGTCTGTTAAAGGGACATACCAGCTGCTGGTTAGTACAGAGGTAGTCCTGTCTGTTAGAGGGACATACCAGCTGCTGGTTAGTGCAGAGGTAGTCTAATAGTGCAATATTGTTTACACATTGATGCATGAACCTCTTCACATTCCCAGAATAGGTCAATTTGCACCAGCAGTATATGATCTATATATTGTTTTGGCCCTCTTAATAATTTTAACAAGTAACATAATGACAAAATTTTAAATGCTTTAAAGCAGTTACCAGATTCTTGTGAAAAGATACTTTGCTGTAATATGTGCACTATGTTTTACGCTGTAATCTGCAGCTTGACCCCTCAAGGATCACTTAGTGTAGGACCAAGTAAGCCCTTTGTTGTCATGATGCATTATCAGAGCCCTGGTATGTCACGCTTCACACCAGTTTATCTTATGTTTTTTGTCTAGTCAAACCTTATATGTCCTTGTAAATGTTGACCTGAAATTTGTGATCAACCATTATTTCAGTGGTTTCACACACATTTGTTTACAGTGTTTTTACATATGTGAACGTGTTGATTCAGATATTTCATGATATTTTTGAATATTGTTGGACTTCAAATAACCACTTTTCTGCATATTGTGAGAGGTTTAATATATCCATGCTCAAAAAAGCAAAAAAATCAGCATTTGTGCATCATGACCATGGGGAATATTCTACATTAATGATCTGTGTGACCCTTAGTGGGTTAATCACTGTTTATATTGAAGGAAAGCCCATAGATACCTACAACTATTCTTACTGCTTGCGATTTTATAAACTAACACATCGTTCACTGTATGATTGACAAACTTCAAAGCTGATATGAGGGCAGGAAATGAAAGCCTAGATCCATATAGCTGCAGGATCATTATACCTCAATGATTGCCACAAGATAAACATTTATCAAAAGTGTATAGCAGAAGGGAGAATGTTCATTGTAATTATTATCATGATTATTGTGAACTAAAAAGCCCGCACCCACATTGAAGATAGTACTGCCAGTTTGGTTGCACAGTCTCTTTAAAGATAAACATTAGTTATACTCTGAGCACTACCTACAGATTTAAACCCTTCTACATGAATAACTCACCTCAGACTGGTGAGACGTTTGTTGTGGTGTAAGGCAGAAGCCAGGGCTGCCACTCCTTGGTCTGTCACACCATTACTGCAAATCCTACAAAAACAATAGTATAATCCACAAGATTCAGTAAAAGTTATTCATGTCATTTTAGAAATGTGTATAGAGGGTATTCATGGAGAACTATCTGTCAAAGATACATACCAGCTGCTGGTTAGCGGGGAGGTAGTCACATAGTCCTGTCTGTTAGAGGGACATACCAGCTGCTGGTTAGTGCAGAGGTAGTCCTGTCTGTTAGAGGGACATACCAGCTGCTGGTTAGTGCAGAGGTAGTCCTGTCTGTTAGAGGGACTTACCAGCTGCTGGTTAGTACAGAGGTAGTCACATAGTCCTGTCTGTTAGAGGGACATACCAGCTGCTGGTTAGTGCAGAGGTAGTCACATAGTCCTGTCTGTTAGAGGGACATACCAGCTGCTGGTTAGTACAGAGGTAGTCCTGTCTGTTAGAGGGACATACCAGCTGCTGGTTAGTGTAGAGGTAGTCACAAAGTCCTGTCTGTTAAAGGGACATACCAGCTGCTGGTTAGTACAGAGGTAGTCCTGTCTGTTAGAGGGACATACCAGCTGCTGGTTAGTGCAGAGGTAGTCTAATAGTGCAATATTGGTTACACATTGATGCATGAACCTCCTCACATTCCCAGAATAGGTCAATTTGCACCAGCAGTATATGATCTATATATTGTTTTGGCCCTCTTAATACTTTTAACAAGTAACATAATGACAAAATTTTAAATGCTTTAAAGCAGTTACCAGATTCTTGTGAAAAGATACTTTGCTGTAATATGTGCACTATGTTTTACGCTGTAATCTGCAGCTTGACCCCTCAAGGATCACTTAGTGTAGGACCAAGTAAGCCCTTTGTTGTCATGATGCATTATCAGAGCCCTGGTATGTCCCGCTTCACACCAGTTTATCTTATGTTTTTTGTCTAGTCAAACCTTGTATGTCCTTGTAAATGTTGACCTAAAATTTGTGATCAACCATTATTTCAGTGGTTTCACACACATTTGTTTACAGTGTTTTTACATATGTGAACGTGTTGATTCAGATATTTCATGATATTTTTGAATATTGTTGGACTTCAAATAACCACTTTTCTGCATATTGTGAGAGGTTTAATATATCCATGCTCAAAAAAGCAAAAAAATCAGCATTTGTGCATCATGACCATGGGGAATATTCTACATTAATGATCTGTGTGACCCTTAGTGGGTTAATCACTGTTTATATTGAAGGAAAGCCCATAGATACCTACAACTATTCTTACTGCTTGCGATTTTATAAACTAACACATCTTTCACTGTATGATTGACAAACTTCAAAGCTGATATGAGGGCAGGAAATGAAAGCCTAGATCCATATAGCTGCAGGATCATTATACCTCAATGATTGCCACAAGATAAACATCTATCAAAAGTGTATAGCAGAAGGGAGAATGTTCATTGTAATTATTATCATGATTATTGTGAACTAAAAAGCCCGCACCCACATTGAAGATAGTACTGCCAGTTTGGTTGCACAGTCTCTTTAAAGATAAACATTAGTTATACTCTGAGCACTACCTTCATATTTAAACCCTTCTACATGAATAACTCACCTCAGACTGGTGAGACGTTTGTTGTGGTGTAAGGCAGAAGCCAGGGCTGCCACTCCTTGGTCTGTCACACCATTACTGCCAATCCTACAAAAACAATAGTATAACCCACAAAATGCAGTCAAAGTTTTTCATGTCATTTTAGAAATGTGTATAGAGGGTATTCATGGAGAACTATCTGTCAAAGATACATACCAGCTGCTGGTTAGCGGGGAGGTAGTCACATAGTCCTGTCTGTTAGAGGGACATACCAGCTGCTGGTTAGTACAGAGGTAGTCACATAGTCCTGTCTGTTAGAGGGACATACCAGCTGCTGGTTAGTGCAGAGGTAGTCACCAAGTCCTGTCTGTTAGAGGGACATACCAGCTGCTGGTCAGTGCAGAGGTAGTCCTGTCTGTTAGAGGAACATACCAGCTGCTGGTCAGTGCAGAGGTAGTCCTGTCTGTTAGAGGGACATACCAGCTGCTGGTTAGTGCAGCGGTAGTCACCAAGTCCTGTCTGTTAGAGGGACATACCAGCTGCTGGTCAGTGCAGAGGTAGTCCTGTCTGTTAGAGGAACATACCAGCTGCTGGTCAGTGCAGAGGTAGTCCTGTCTGTTAGAGGGACATACCAGCTGCTGGTTAGTGCAGCGGTAGTCACCAAGTCCTGTCTGTTAGAGGGACATACCAGCTGCTGGTTAGTGCAGAGGTAGTCCTGTCTGTTAGAGGGACATACCAGCTGCTGGTTAGTGCAGAGATAGTCCTGTCTGATAGAGGGACATACCAGCTGCTGGTTAGTGCAGAGGTAGTCCTGTCTGTTAGAGGGACATACCAGCTGCTGGTTAGTGCAGAGGTAGTCCTGTCTGTTAGAGGGACATACCAGCTGCTGGTTAGTGCAGAGATAGTCCTGTCTGATAGAGGGACATACCAGCTGCTGGTTAGTGCAGAGATAGTCCTGTCTGTTAGAGGGACATACCAGCTGCTGGTTAGTGCAGAGGTAGTCCTGTCTGTTAGAGGGACATACCAGCTGCTGGTTAGTGTAGAGGTAGTCCTGTCTGTTAGAGGGACATACCAGCTGCTGGTTAGTGCAGAGGTAGTCCTGTCTGTTAGAGGGACATACCAACTGCTGGTTAGTGCAGAGGTAGTCCTGTCTGTTAGAGGGACATACCAGCTGCTGGTTAGTGCAGAGGTAGTCACATAGTCCTGTCTGTTAGAGGGACATACCAGCTGCTGGTTAGTGCAGAGGTAGTCCTGTCTGTTAGAGGGACATACCGGCTGCTGGTTAGTGCAGAGGTAGTCACATAGTGCTGTCTGTTAGAGGGACATACCAGCTGCTGGTTAGTGCAGAGGTAGTCCTGTCTGTTAGAGGGACATACCAGCTGCTGGTTAGTGCAGAGGTAGTCCTGTCTATTAGAGGGACATACCAGCTGCTGGTTAGTGCATAGGTAGTCACATAGTCCTGTCTGATAGAGGGACATACCAGCTGCTGGTTAGTGCAGAGGTAGTCCTGTCTGTTAGAGGGACATACCAGCTGCTGGTTAGTGCAGAGGTAGTCCTGTCTGTTAGAGGGACATACCAGCTGCTGGTTAGTACAGAGGTAGTCCTGTCTGTTAGAGGGACATACCAGCTGCTGGTTAGTGCAGAGGTAGTCCTGTCTGTTAGAGGGACATACCAGCTGCTGGTTAGTGCAGAGGTAGTCACATTGTCCTGTATGTTAGAGGGACATACCAGCTGCTGGTTAGTACAGAGGTAGTCCTGTCGGTTAGAGGGACATACCAGCTGCTGGCTAGTACAGAGGTAGTCCTGTCTGTTAGAGGGACATACCAGCTGCTGGTTAGTGCAGAGTTAGTCCTGTCTGTTAGAGGGACATACCAGCTGCTGGTTAGTGCAGAGATAGTCCTGTCTGTTAGAGGGACATACCAGCTGCTGGTTAGTACAGAGGTAGTCCTGTCTGTTAGAGGGACAAACCAGCTGCTGGTTAGTGCAGAGGTAGCCCTGGCTGTTAGAGGGACATACCAGCTGCTGGTTAGTACAGAGGTAGTCACATAGTCCTGTCTGTTAGAGGGACATACCAGCTGCTGGTTAGTACAGAGGTAGTCACATAGTCCTGTCTGTTAGAGGGACATACCAGCTGCTGGTTAGTGCAGAGGTAGTCCTGTCTGTTAGAGGGACATACCAGCTGCTGGTTAGTGCAGAGGTAGCCCTGGCTGTTAGAGGGACATACCAGCTGCTGGTTAGTACAGAGGTAGTCACATAGTCCTGTCTGTTAGAGGGACATACCAGCTGCTGGTTAGTACAGAGGTAGTCACATAGTCCTGTCTGTTAGAGGGACATACCAGCTGCTGGTTAGTGCAGAGATAGTCACATAGTCCTGTCTGTTAGAGGGACATACCAGCTGCTGGTTAGTGCAGGGGTAGTCCTGTCTGTTAGAGGGACAAACCAGCTGCTGGTTAGTGCAGAGGTAGTCACATAGTCCTGTCTGTTAGAGGGACATACCAGCTGCTGGTTAGTGCAAAGGTAGTCACATAGTCCTGTCTGTTAGAGGGACATACAGGCTGCTGGTTAGTGCAGAGGTAGTCCTGTCTGTTAGAGGGACATACCAGCTGCTGGTTAGTGCAGAGGTAGTCCTGTCTGTTAGAGGGACATACCAGCTGCTGGTTAGTACAGAGGTAGTGCTGTCTGTTAGAGGGACATACCAGCTGCTGGTTAGTGCAGAGGTAGTCCTGTCTGTTAGAGGGACATACCAGCTGCTGGTTAGTGCAGAGGTAGTCCTGTCTGTTAGAGGGACATACCAGCTGCTAGTTAGTGCAGAGGTAGTTCTGTCTGTTAGAGGGACATACCAGCTGCTGGTTAGTCCACCCTCTCTTATCTCGTCACTTAACTCATGGCAATGAGATTATTTTTAGAAAACATGGGCAGCACAAGATGCTTTAGCCCCATTACATGGAAACCATGTGTGGATGGTGGATGGGATGAGTTGCACCGGATAGGAGTGTATCAGGGGAGGGGTGTGTCCTTCCTTTTCATTTCACAATGTCTTTTGACTTAGGCCTAAGAGTGGTTAAGGGTCTACACTTATGTCATTTAAATGTGCGAAGTATCTTTAATGAAATGGAAACTATACATGATTATATCATAGATTCTGACATAGATTGTGTTACCTTTTCTGAGACCTGGCTGGATGGGGATGTGACCGATAACCATGTACACATAGAGGGTTATTCACTTCAGAGACTAGACAGGCAAATATCTGACGCAGGAGATATAAATTATGGTGGGTTACTAACCTATATTAAGGATGGCCTAACCTCAAGCAGTGAACTTTTCATGCATAATGTTAGCAATAAGGACATTGAAATCATGTGGACAGTTGTCTCAAAGGTTAATATGAGACGCTTAGTGTTAGCAAATGTATATTTGCCCCCAAAGGGGGACGTGGTCAAGGCATTAGATATAAAAAAAAAATCCTTTAATGCAATAGACTGGGATAAATACAGCGAAATATTTCTACTAGGTGACTTTAACATAGATTATTTAAAGGGTAATCCAGACCAAGATAAACTTAATAATATCCTCGCTGGATTGGGAGCCCGTCAGTTAATTAACGATATCACAAGGTATAACGCTAATAGGAATGGAAATGATTCAATTATAGATCTCGTTATAACAAATTCTGACCACATAGCTAATTCTGGAGTCAAATCAATAGGGGGCATCAGTGATCATGAACTAATATTCATTACCAGAAAGCACATTCCTATCCCCAAAATTCCCCTCAGCTTTATAAGCAGAAGTTATAGACTTTTTAATGAAATTACCTCCGTAAATGACTTAAGAAATTTGGACTGGAATAACTTCTGGACCTATGACAACCCATATGATGCCTGGGAGATCTTTATAGCCTCCATTAACCATATACTAGACATTACCTGCAAAGTCAAAAGTTTTAATTTCAGCCAAACTAAAAAACCCTGGTTAGATGCAAACCTAATTAGCCTCATTAAAGATAAAAATGCAGCCATTAAACAATTTAAGAAAACTAAATCCCAGGATGACAACAATATCAAACACTACTTCCAAAACCTCTCCAAACAACAAAATAAGTTAGCAGAAGAAGCCTATCATAAAAAAACAAGTAGATGATAATATCAATAACCCCAAGGACTACTGGAAAGCACTCAACAGGGTTGTGAACCCAAACCCCAGTCTATCACTTTTAATCTCTTGCATCATGAAAATAAACTTCCCATTAATCCTAAGGATACAGCCAATTATATTCATGAATGCTTTGTGAATATAGGCTCTAAGCTAGCTAAGGATCTGAATGAGCCATGGACCTATCATCCCCCGGTATATGAACCCTCATTTGTTTTTCATGAGAAAAAGTACTTAAAGCTGCTATGTTAGGCCTACCTGAGCATATTACATTTATTTTTAACCTAGTCATAAGAACTGCCACTTTTCCTGATACTTGGAAGACAGCCACTGTTACCCCACTCCCGAAAGGGGGGGACTCCTCTGATGTGAATAATCTCAGACCTATATCTGTTCTGCCATTACCCTCAAAAATAATAGAAAAAATTCTGCATAAACAAATCCTTGCTCACTTAACTGAAAATAATATTCTCTCGGAAAATCAAGATGGCTTTAGACAGGGGAGATCTACACTTAACAGTTTAATAAAATTTACAAACCACATTTACAGGGAATCAAATACTGATAAGGGGACAACAGCCATCTTCTTGGACATTAAAAAAGCTTTTGATACCATAAACCACCTACTTCTAACAAATAAATTGGGAAAAATTGGTTTTAGGCCTTCTTCAAGAAAATTAATAGAAAATTATCTCACAAATAGGACACAGTCCACAAAGGCAAATGGCAGGATATCAGCTTCACTTCCCATTCCGTGCAATGTACCACAAGGATCGGTCCTAGGGCCATTGCTTTTTATTTTTTATATTAATGACCTTGGTTTCCCATTGCAGCACTTGAAATGTCAGTATTATGCAGACGATACTGTGTTATACCACTCTAGTAATAATCTGTCTGTAAATGTGGAAAACACAATTAATAACGAGCTAAAAGTGGTTAACCCATGGTGTAAGGCAAATAAGCTATCGCTGAATGCTAAAAAAACCAAAGTCATGCATATGGGCACAGATGCAAACCTCAAAATGATGCATAAAGTTTCTCTGAAGCTTGATAATGCTGCTCTAACAAAGGCCCATACATATAGGTATTTAGGTATTACTTTAGATACCAACCTTAATTTTAAGGCCCATACAAAGGGACTTGTTCGAAATGTCAACTACAAAGTGAGATTACTAAGGAGAATAAGGCGAAAATTGGCTGAGAAATCAAGTGCTAAGGTACTAACTTCTATGATTTTACCAACCATTGACTATGGTGATACACTTTACAGTGTGACTAATCTAAATATTTTGGAAAATTTACAGTATGCTTTTAATAGGGACTTGAAAACTACCTATAATATGAAAGAATTTCATGTTGATCCTTGCCTCAAAAAGTGTAATGTAAATAAGCTAGAAGATAGACGTACTATGCACCTTAATAATGCTGCCTTTGACTTCTCAGTGGTTTTAGAAAATGTTGACATAAGAGACATAAGAACACGTGCACATGATGAGAGATTGGTGAAAATAATACGACCCAAAAAACCCTTCTACAGGAAAAGCTATGAGTTTAGGGTGTCCTCCCTCTGGAATTCTTTTGACAATGAGATAAGGGCTCACAAAGAGAAAGATAAATTCCACAGTTAGAACAAGAAGAGGTATAAGGACATACTCCACCCCCCTGAAATTATACCTTGAGTCGGGACATGATTTTAGTACTGGTCTGCCGCTCACTCCCATCTACCACCATCCACTATATATAAAAAAATTTGTGCTTGTTTCTCAATACATACTCTGTAGTGGATTGAGATCATATCCACATTGGAATAACATCTCCAAACCTATTGTTATTAGATATAACAATTGTAGGCAATAACAACCGCCTGGACAAAATTACATCAGCCCTTGGGAATTAAGCATGTGTCTGATGTGAAAGTGTCAGAGACATGTCCATATTCCTAATACATACTGTCTAATGTTATTTTTTAATGTAACAAGGTAAGCAAGTAAAGAGGATCCATAAACATCTTGGGTCCTCCGCGTAATTTAAGGTTGACAGTACTGCTAAAACATCTGCAGTTGTATTTTTTATTATACTTCTCTTCATACTTATATTACATCATATTATATTATATAAAGAAATATAAAAATCCCTTAAGGAAATTGATTGTATATGTATCATGATTAACATCTACTGATATATATGCCCCGGAGCTGCATTATACAAACAGGGCCTGGCCCTATATAAAGGAGGATAAATAAAAGAATTAACAAACAAGCAACATAGTGCAGAGGTAGTCCTGTCTGTTAGAGGGACATACCAGCAGCTGGTTAGTGTAAAGGTAGTCCTGTCTGTTAGGGGACATACCGGCTGCTGGTTAGTGCAGAGGTAGTCACATAGTCCTGTCTGTTAGAGGGACATACCAGCTGCTGGTTAGTACAGAGGTAGTCCTGTCTGTTAGAGGGACATACCAGCTGCTGGTTAGTGCAGAGGTAGTCCTGTCTGTTAGAGGGACATACCCGCTGCTGGTTAGTGCAGAGATAGTCCTGTCTGTTAGAGGGCCATACCAGCTGCTGGTAAGTGCAGAGGTAGTCACATAGTCCTGTCTGTTAGAGGGACATACCAGCTGCTGGTTAGTGCAGAGGTAGTCCTGTCTGTTAGAGGGACATACCAGCTGCTGGTTAGTGCAGAGATAGTCCTGTCTGTTAGAGGGCCATACCAGCTGCTGGTTAGTGCAGAGGTAGTCACATAGTCCTGTCTGTTAGAGGAACATACCAGCTGCTGGTTAGTGCAGAGGTAGTCCTGTCTGTTAGAGGGACATACCAGCTGCTGGTTAGTGCAGAGGTAGTCACATAGTCCTGTCTGTTAGAGGGCCATACCAGCTGCTGGTTAGTGCAGAGGTAGTCACATAGTCCTGTCTGTTAGAGGGACATACCAGCTGCTGGTTAGTACAGAGGTAGTCCTGTCTGTTAGAGGGACATACCAGCTGCTGGTTAGTGCAGAGGTAGTCACATAGTCCTGTCTGTTAGAGGGACATACCAGCTGCTGGTTAGTGCAGAGGTAGTCACATAGTCCTGTCTGTTAGAGGGACATACCAGCTGCTGGTTAGTACAGAGGTAGTCCTGTCTGTTAGAGGGACATACCAGCTGCTGGTTAGTACAGAGGTAGTCCTGTCTGTTAGAGGGCCATACCAGCTGCTGGTTGGTACAGAGGTAGTCCACTAGAACATGGTTAAATTGATTTCTTTGTTTTGGTGATTTGGCAGGACAAGATAGCCTTGTTCAACCATGCAGTGGATATTTCTAGTAATAGCCTTTCCCTGTTGTAGTGGAAGTGGTGGTGATGCAGGTGTCTTGAAAGTGCCTAACATAGGGAATGTAGAAAAGGTAGATCCACATATATGTATTCTGCTCTAGATATGGCCCTGGGAGCCCGATAAGAATGTGGGAAACCTCGAAATGTAGGTCTATTTGTTAGCATCACAATGGAATCAATGCTAAATGCAATTCCCAAATAGCCTCTGGCGAAATTACGTTGTCATAAAGAGTGAATCTGCCATAATGAGGGCCTGCAAGGCATCACACACTACATAGTTCTTACTCCTTTTTATAAAACTACCAATAAAAGCGTACAAATGCTTGCAGAAATCACAAAGTGTAACGATGGTTCACCATTTGTATACACAGATCTAATTTTAACTAATTAGGCAGGAATTAGCTATCGCTGTGAAGTGAATGGCTAATAGCTGAATGTGTGTGCCGTTGTAGGCTGGCCTGAATGGCCTAACCCAGTGGGCACAAAATTCAGTTCAATGTTGAATCAATGTTAAATCAACATTGAATCAACATTTACAACGATTTATCAATGTTGATTCAATGTTCTTTGCCCACTGGGAAGTACTGATGTCAGTTTGTACAAATCATGGTAAAGAAAACATGGGCAGGCAGTAAATATACATAAATACAGCACAGACCCTGTACAGATAGATTACTGATGTACTTACTCAAGTTCTGTTAAAGTCCTGTTGGAGCTGAGTGCGTCTGACAAGTACTTCACCCCCGTGTCATCAATGCCATCATCCCACAGTCTGTAAGTGAACTACAGCCAGTTAGTATGGGTTTGTTTAGAACAAGCAACGCATGCCATATGTACATGTGTGTCTGCAAATTTATTTCCCACGCAATATGGTAGATGTATTGCATACTGGGCCTTTATTATTGTGGCTTCCTAGGTACAGTGCATGAGATCAGCCATCACACTCTGGCCGTGAGGTGACCAGTATGATGTCACACTCTGCCTATGTGGTGACCAGTATGACATCACACTCTGCCCGTATGGTGACCAGTATGACATCACACTCTGCCTATGTGGTGACCAGTATGACATCACACTCTGCCTGTGTGGTGACCAGTATGACGTCACACTGTGCCCGTGTGGTGACCAGTATGACATCACACTGTGCCTGTGTGGTGACCAGTATGACATCACACTCTGCCCGTGTGGTGACCAGTATGACATCACACTCTGGCCGTGTGGTGACCAGTATGACATCACACTCTGGCCGTGTGGTGACCAGTATGACATCACACTCTGCCGTGTGGTGACCAGTATGACATCACACTCTGCCCGTGTGGTGACCAGTATGACATCACACTCTGCCGTGTGGTGACCAGTATGACATCACACTCTGCCGTGTGGTGACCAGTATGACATCACACTCTGCCCGTATGATGACCAGTATAACAGAGGTAAGTGAAATGTTACAGACCTCAGACTGGTGACAGTGTAGTTGGTGCTGAGGAAGGTGCTGAGTTCCTTGACACACATCAAGTCCAGACCTACATACCTTAGTCTGCAGGAGGAATTGACATAAGAGTACAGTTGTAGTGCCCAATCAAGTCAGGAGTCCAGTAAACAAAAAAACGTTATAAAACATTTCATCACATTATATAATGTTATATGACGTTTCTCTAAGGCTCATTACTATGGCATAACGTTATATAAAATTTAAAAAAACGTTATTTTGACATAAAATAGCGTTTCCTTGTTAGCTGGGATGTGGTATGGGATATGGGTATGTAACATGTAGGGGCTGTAACTGACACACCATGAACCTGATATTGTATTATTTGCCTCCCTTCCATTTAAGTAATCGTTAAAAAACAATATAATGTGCAGATATATTCAGTTCATCCCCACGATTCTAAATATGAAATGAAATATACACAATATGAAAAAAAAGATATACATTATGAAAAACATATGGTTACAAAACGTGGTGGGACATCCCCCCTCCCACTTGTGACCAACCCCAAAGTGAGGTGATATACCCAGGACTTGTGTTTGAAGTGTCAAAGGGGGCTTCCAGGGCGGGATGTGGGGGTAGGAAGGCGGCAGGTAGAGCCTACACATCAGAATTAACTTAATTCTGAGATTTACGTTAATAAAAGATCAATACATGGCTAAAAAATGTTTTATAAAGGAATTTATATCCGAGCGAATTCGTTATAACAGGATTTTCTTACTATAGAACAGTAAAGGACTGGATTTGGGCAGCACGATTAGTTTGTTATGACTGGAAATTTATTATAATCGAATTTGTTGTAGCAGAATTTTACTGTAGTATATATATAGGGGTGGCGATGGGTATATCAATACTACAAGGTAAACCAGTATCATGAGGCAGGATCTTCATATAATAATTGTAATTTTGAAATTAAACAATTCGTTAACACAAGAATCTGTTGGCATTGGGTGCACTCGACCACTGCGCCTTCAGAGCTGCATGAACCAAGTGAGTTTGTTTCCCCAACACTAAACCTCTATGTGCAAGGTATCATGAAACTTGCTTTGGTATATGCAACACATTTATTAGCCGGTCCCTGGCTGTGAGAGCTGAGGTTTGTTATGAGTAGGTCTCCCTGTGATACCTGTCACTGCAAACTTATTCTGGTTACAATGATGGTGCATTAGACCAAGCCAGGCATGACAGACCAAGTGAAAAACAGAGTTGCATTCCTCACAAAATCTTGCACTCCATGTCTGCCTCCTATGGTAATCAAGCACCACTGCTTTATAATCCAGGCACCGATATAGGTGAACACACCAGAAAGGATAACCTGTGGGGCACCATGCTGATCATTCCTACTAATCGGCTCATAGACAGTGGATGATATGTTTGTTGGCCATTTCTATCTTAATTGGCTGAATTTCGGGCACCACAGTATGAAGCTAGTTGTATACATACTCTACAGTTGTTGTTGTAGGACTGTGCCGCAGCAGGAAGGTGAGGGCTAACACATCAACCACTGTCATCTTGGTGCTACGAAACTTAACCTCCTCCTTGAACTTCTGCCGCCCCACATGTCTTGCTATCTCTTGGGACTGACTTTCATGGACCATCTGTAGTAGCTGCATATCATCAGACACATCCTATAAAAAAAGAATGTATTGCGTGAGACAAAACATAAACCTTATTCCAACATATTCTAAAACATTGTTTTTGCCCTAAGAAATTATCAAGTCAGTATGTTTGTGATTGTTTGACTCGTGATTGGGGTTCCCTATTTATTGTTGTTCATGGTAATGCCTCAGCATGTAACACACTTTTTATGGTAATACCATGCAATAGATCGACAAGCTGAAAAAGAAAATTGGCCAATGGCTGAAAAATGTGTGCTGTAGGTTTGCAAACGTTTCAAAAGATGTTTTTCTAACGTTTGGAAAAAGTTATACATTATCACAACAATTTTTTTTCATAAGGTTTACACACAAACTCTTATCTTTTCAGACTGAGAAGGGCCTGATAGTACTTGCAGGCACTTGACGTCAACCATGCTTGAATATATGATAGTTGCTTCCCTCCCCCTACAAGTCAATGTGGCCCTCTGATACTGCTGAGTTTATTTGTTTTTGTCACCTTCCACCCCAGTCAGCTATATGTGCCCTAATAGCTATTTTCTACAAGAACCCCGCCCCCCCCCCATCCCAGGGCCACTCTACAAGCCTTACACATAAAACACTTGTTACCTATTGACTGTCCTGAGGTAGAGGATTGTAACACATCAGAACCTAACCCTTTAAGTATACATATTAACAACCACCTATTAACACTGTGGTTGCCATGATCCAAGTGCATTATTCATGGTGACTGAGAGGGAATATCATTGATATAAGCCAAGGCCAGAGTAGCTGAGAGGCTTAAATGATGTTTTCTTGAGGCAATTAAACTACAATGCAATATAATGGACATTACCAACTAAATATGGTTCGAACATAGCGAAGAGCCTCTTATATAACTCATGGCTCCATGGTTCTGCTGCTACGGTGCAGGGCATTCCTCGTGAGCATTGGAAAATATGGGGTTCGAATTACTGCAGGGTTTTACATGTTGTTACTTAATGGGCTCAAAAGGCAAAAGGCATATAAAACAAGATGCAATGCACACATTCTAGGTTGATACATTTACTTTCATATTCGCTATCTTTTATCAAAATGAGACACTTTTTGAAAAAGAAAAGTAAGGCATGTTGCTTCAATGTAACGTTTGTCTCCATGATGCAGCAATTAAGTGCTGGACAGTTACTCCATCTCACAGCACCTCCCTGCGTTTGTCCTACCATGCACAGGGCTACTAGTCCTACCAGACGCACCTACCCTGCGACACGTGGTTATTTTTTTGTGCGTGCGGGGGGCAGGTCATTTATCATTAACGCATAATTTAGTGGGAGGGGGTGGTCGCAATTACTTTAGCTAATATATGTGGGAAGTGTCCAAAAGAATGTTATATTGGGAAAATACACCTAGGTGCTCCAGTAAGTGATGAAAGATGCGCCCCTTAAAGCCCCAGCGCCCCTATATAAAGGGCTGAGTACCTGCCCTGGCTCCACTCCAACTGCCGTTGGAGGGGTACCAAGATCTGCACCTTTAATCTCCAGGGCTGCATTCATGCATCATGATGACAAAGGGCATAGCCAATAAGGCATAATAGGATCCTCCAAGAGTTAAGTTGCCAATGGATACTGAAGTACACACCAAGTAGAGTAACGTTTTAAATAGTGACCAGTATTACACAATCCCTCAGGGACAAACCATATGAAAATGTTACAAATGTTTGTTTCCAAACCAAATATAAACGTTCAAAACGTTCTAGAAAACATACTTAATTAGCTGGGGTAGTTGCATTTCACGAGATATTAACTTTGTAATTAGAGAATTAATAGAGATGATACTACTCACACAAATGAACTTTTGAAGGTGGACCTGTACTTCCTTATCAGCATCAAACTTCCCTTCAACACCAATGCAGAGATTCTGAAGAAACTCATTTTTGTGGTCAAAGGCAAAGCCATACAGAAACAGTAAGGCCATGTTGAACTGTCCTGATTTCTTCAGCATGCTCAATGCCTCCTTGATATTGTTTGGAGTCTGCAGCAGTAGCCCTGCCATGGCCAGAAACTCCTGGATAGACAGGTGCACAAATTCTCCAAGAACCTGGTTATCTTGGCTGTCGTCAATAGTGGGTACTTCGGTTTGAAGAAATAACCCTGATTGTCTTGCCATATCAACTGTAATAGAGAAGTCATTTTCTTCAAAAGGTGTTGTTAATTGTGGATCTTAACTTCTCTGCTGACTGATAGACAGCCCATTCACATCGTTTCGCAGAATATAAGGTCGGGTGAAAAAGTGATTCTTTCACAGCCCTACATCTCATGAAAGATGTTATCTCGGCCACTCAGGGAATCCTTACACAGGACCTATCTTGTGCAAATCCCATTATATAAACATATAAAAGGAAATGTCAAACCACTTGGTGGTAGCAGCAGCGATGAGGACAAACTGGTACCATGGAAAGCCACCTGAAAGGTACTTTTGTGCCACGCCTATGTGAAGCTGTTTCAAATAAACCAGATTTATTTTGGAATAGCTTGGTATCTGGAATAGACCGGGATCATTAAAATAAACTCAGTCTATTTTCCCTATATATAAAACGGCATTTGTTGGCACCAGCGAAACATCCCATTGAAATAGCATTGAGTTTTATTTTGAGGGTTCTTTATACAGTAAGTCTTTCCCCTACTCGATTAATTACTGTTTTACCATTTCATTTGACAGTTAGAAGAGAATAATTAAGATTTATCCGCCATTGTTTTCAGCTCAAGTGACACATCCAAATAACAAATTTCCAGTAAATAGAGTTATCAAATGAAACATATAAGCATAATATATATCTTAAGGATTAGTCCCATTAATTGTCACATTAAAATAATTGCAAATATTAGAGACATTTAGGCTGAAACTTTCCAATCGGCGCTCCGTGAGAATCTACTTGGAGAGTGGGGTAGATAGGGACGCGCCATTGCCATGCTGATATCTCTAGGGCCAGATATCTGGGGCAGAGGGACGCCGCATCGTGTGTGTGTGTGTGTGTGTGTGTGTGTGTGGGTGTGGGTGTGGGTGTGGGTGTTTCTACCCATAACTGGGGACTCAAATTAGAAAAATTGGGACTTGAGACTTAAAAGGGGACTTGACTGATTCCCTACTTAATTGAGACCCGTTTTGGGCAGGAAAAAGCTAGGTGATACCTAAAAATCGGTTTCCGCAAAAGTCCCCAGTTGGAATGATAAATCCACCACTCTTCATACTCACACACTGCCACATACTGAAGGCTGCCTGAGTACCCAGTTCCAGGTGGAATTCCTGATACTATGCCAGATATGGCTGCTCATGTGAGTGATATTATGTTTTTAGAAGTCAAAACATTGCAATCAGTAGCGTTGCAGAGCTCCTTAACCCGTCTACTTCTAACACCCCCTTTGAAGAAAAGGAACTCAGTTTTTGTTTCTTTAAACTCCAATTTGAAAGACCTCCCTGCCCCCCTGGGCGGCCTCACGTCCACCAAAGAGCTGGGTCCATTGTCCCCGTTAACAGTGTTATTCATTGTTTTGGACTAAGGGTGAGTTGGTTGATTTGGCTGAGTAACAGCAGCTTGTCCGCAGCAACTGACACTACCCACTTAGCTATCATTCACACCTATGCCTCCTAAGTATGCGCAGGTAGGTGAGGCGCATGGCAGTAATGTATTGTTATTAATTCTTTAGGAGTTATTTGATGCATAATCCCCATGGTTGCCCGGATGCATGGAAGCAGCACTGGTAGTACGGGTTTTACTTATGCATCATGACAACCCTTTGAGAGTGTATCAACCATGTAGGGTTGACATGACGCTTGAATGCAGCGTTTAACCCTTAAGGTTGGATGATGCTAAAAGATGACATTGGACATCATGATGCACTAATGCTGCCCTAGCTAGTAGCTTGCCGCTGCTGCATTCAAGCATCATGCTGACCCTTCGAGAATGTCTCGACCCATTAGGGTCGGTATGATACTTGAATGCAGCCCTGGTGAGTTACTCACAAGGGCTGCATTCATGTATCATTATGACCCAGGTATGATTCATCAATGTATCATGCGGTCGTTAAAGGGTCAATGAGTGGTTCAGTAGGGCTGCATGACGACCAAAGCACTTCGCTGCCCATTAAAGGTCGATGTGATGTCCAAACAGTGGGAAAGTCATAGAGGGTGTGGGGGATTATCATTAATAAATTATTGAAAGAAAACAGATTAATTCTTATGAATTGGCCATATTAGAAGAGGCAAAATGTCACTTGGGACTGAAAACTTGGTGGCTCTTTTGATACATTAAGATGATGGGTAAATCAGTTGATTCTTTCCATGAAATGCCTTAATGGTGATGTGGCCATACTTGAGGAATGGCTGTAAGGTCGGAGTTGGCTGTCATGGGTCGTAGGGGGTGGGGGTCATGGATAGGAGAGGAGGGGCCGTGGATAGGTCATGGGGGGTTATAGATAGGTGGAAGGGGGCATGGATAGGTTAGGATGGGCCATGGTTAGATGGGGGGGCGGGCATGGATATGTGAGGAGGGGCCGTGGATAGGTGAGGGATGCCAGGGTAGTGGATAGGGGAGGAGGTCTTTCTAACATGACCCCCAATCCCTCACCCTCCTCTTTCTTCATTAACAGCATTATCGTAACCATTCAGCATGTAGCCACCTATAGGATGAAAGGTTTCACGAGGTGATGTGAAAGGTTTATCTGAGTGGCTGAGGTGAGAAATGTCGCTGAAAGAATTATGATAACAAAACAACCTTGACTGTATTCAAAGTAATGGCTTACCACATAGTATGAACACATTTCTTGTAGTGTGATTGGGCTCAACAAGTGAGTTAGATTAGTCAATTTGATAAACATTTGGTTAGGAAAGGTATTTTGTCCATTTTGCCTATCTCTCATTACCCAGAAAGTCTAGAGAAGTGGGTATTTAGCATCAAAAGTATGTAAGCATTGAATTACCATCAATGTTTTCCATGTCCTGTTCATCAAACAGGAGCTGAGCTAGTCCTCTACCAGTGCGTTTCATGAGTCCTCTGTAGGCCAGTTCACACAGCGACCGGAGATCAGTGGATTCTTTATTGCCTCCTGATTTCTTTACCGATCTGTCGATGAACATCTAGTAAAGCAAAGATACAACATATATCATAAGATCTTTTGGGTTGGACTATTATTTAACCTAAGAGGTAATCTAAGTAAAGCACTTGTGTTTGACGAGAATCCTAGCTAAAATTCAGATTTGTTTATGTATTTCATTATAGAGCCACCAATACATCAGACAACGGTTCACAAGCATTGTTCGCACATGCAGGGGAAGCTGAGTGAGATAGCCCTCTTGTTTGTATTCATTTTGTGTAATCTACATCAATCAAAAGAACACATTTCAGTAAAAAAGAGTAAGTTGCATATAACTAATTATGTTTAGTTACATAACTTGATTACATCATAGACTGTGAGTTACTGTGGCTGACATTCTTTGATTGTATTCAATGGGCTACAGTATTTACCCTAAATTGAAATGATTTGGACAGTTAGAAGATCTACCTGCGAAATACATCCCTATATTGAACTGAAAACAATGACAAGTCAGTAATTTAGTTTGGACCAGGGAAGACTGGGGACTAAATGTCACTGCCCAATTTACCAAAAAGATTGTCAACGTCACCTGGACTTGGACTGTGTGTGAGCTAATAGGCAAACCCAGGTCAAGCATGCACCTCCTGGTTGTCAAGAGGGCAAGCTGGGGGCGTCTCATACTGTCCAATAACTACTACACCATTAATGTGTGTTACCCCCGATATTACAATGCATAAATATTACAAGCATACATACAGGTTAAGAAATAAGTGTTGTGGCAATTTGTATGTGCATTAGTGTTCACATACAGAAAATCCTTACATTTTTGTCTCTGTAATTATAAAGGATCACTAGTCCTCCACCTACTTATTGTCCCCATAACTAGTTAGCATTTTCTCAACTCTGCTATGTGTAGCTTTGGCCAAACATATTACTCTTTCACAAATTCACTATAAAAATGTGCTTGGGTTTTACCGTTGTGATGTAGGCTGTGATCTGGGTGTACGTTGTGAGTTTGTCAGTCACACCAACACCATCCTGCAGGACCTGGCAGAGTGCTGCGCAGTAGAAGGTAATAGCCGACAACGACATCAGTATGGGGCGGTTTATCAGTGTTTGTTTCACAAAGCTTATCTTTTCACGTTCAACATTCTTATCGACAAAGTCCATGACACGCTCACTTGTAAGTCCCATCACTTCTATTGTTGAAGAAGGGTTCAGATGATTCAGAGCCTTGAAAGGTCTGCAATACAAAACAATCATCGGGTTTGAAAATGAACTTCACATAAGACCATAGCCGTACCCCAAATACTGACCATACCTATACAATGCTCAGAATCTGTAGTCATATTTGCACCAACTGGATATGGCTTACCTTCTTAAGTCACCAAACTCAGTCAATATATAATCAAATTACTTATTAACATATCGCCATGGCCTAATGTAGAAATTCTCAATAATCACTTTTCATATATTCCTGAAGGGGGAACTTATAATAAGGATAAGATGACACAGGTTACTCTTGCCTCAGCCAGACACGGTCAGGAGGCCATTTTTATTAACATGATAATGTAGTATCACAGTAACAATAAAAAAAAAGATGATATCAACCTTCCATACTACAAGCAATGGCCTACTGATTGGTTGCCACCAACAAAGGCACCAAGGCCCTAGCTCCCCCAGGTGGGCAGGTGGTGAACTAGGGAATACACTTAATCATGTAGGGCCCATACCCCACTCACATAGTTGATGATGGTTACATAGCAACACTTTCTTGCTAAGTAGGTTATGTACAGTCCTATAGTATCCGAGGGTAACGGAGTCAACCTAAACTCCTCACAGAAACTGTAAAATCTGCACCACTGACTCTTACGTGCCTTCCAGGTGTTGTCAGCCCAACAATGTTAACGCAAATCCTTCCATTCCTCGCTCAGCCCTTGCAGCCCTACAACAACGAGAAAAACCTTCAATGTAATATTCACATATGTGATGTGTTTTCACCTAACCAGTCATATCTCACAAAAATGTATTTCCTGATTATGCTAGATTCATGGAGATCAGATCACAAGCTCGATTTCACTTTTAATTTCATCAGGATACTATTATTTCCTAATTTTTTGTGATTTTTTTCAAATTTAAAATCAGTCAAAACTGATTCTCAGATATACAAGCCTAAACAAAGGGCTTTTTCTCCACATTTACTGAAGGACACCATGACACATCCACTGTGCATTTGTTGCCAGTTGCAATGTAGAAGGTATAAACCCAATAAGCTTGGTACCAAATCAGAGTAGACAAGTGTGGCTATTTGAATATGTTTGAATAAATATTATAAATTCATGGCAAAAAGAATTATTGTGGGGTTTGTAACAGGTCAGTGAAAACGTCGAGCCCCACGGGGAGTCGAACCCCGGTCCCTCCGCTCCGGAGTTGAGAATGCTACCGCTGCACCACAGGGCCAGCTGAAGTCTCACTGCTCTGCTACGGTACCTGAGCTACCATAGGCGGGCAATGCGCTCTCCACGCACGCTCGGGCTGCCCCGAGCGATACGTGCCCGCTACATTACTCCCCTTCAGACTTCTGCTGACGTGACCGGAGATTATCACTCAGCAGAAGCTGAACAAGCTCAAGTACCCAACCCAGGATGTCCCATCCTGGTCACGGCACCAGTGTAACAGGTCAGTGAAAACGTCGAGCCCCACGGGGAGTCGAACCCCGGTCCCTCCGCTCCGGAGTTGAGAATGCTACAGCTGCACCACAGGGCCAGCTGAAGTCTCACTGCTCTGCTACGGTACCTGAGCTACCATAGGCGGGCAATGCGCTCTCCACGCACGCTCGGGCTGCCCCGAGCGATACGTGCCCGCTACAGGTTTATTAAAGAATTTTACGATAAATATTGAACAAAATTATAACAGCAATAAGCGACTATCGTAATAAAAATTGACAAATTTGGGAGATTTTGACCATTTTTTCAAATTTTCCTTCCACAATATTGCAGTGGATATATTAATAAATTAAAACGGCCAAAAAAAATTAATTTTATGAAAATAATATTTTTAGCCTTTTGACCTCATTATCTCTGGCCTAGGTGGTGCGTGATACAACTGGTTAGGTAAAAACACATCACATATTATATTGCTATCTTGGGTGTTCAATCCCGACAGAGCATCGGCCAAAATATTGTCCTCCAAGCTTATCCTGCACGACTTGACTGAGCTGTTATAGAAACCTGCCACCCAAATCAGCTCTCTCAGCCATGCCATGGCATACGGACTAACACTTCTGTTTGTCTGTCACAAACATCACTGTCAGATTCCTCCATTTAACAACCCACCTGTGTATGGCCACGACCACCGGCCATTGTTCAGTTATGTTGATGTGGTCTTGATATATCTCCAAATGAGGGCAGTCGCACGGATCCTGGAACCAAACTCCCCAGAAATAGTCATCAGGGATGTGGGCTCCAAACCCGTAGTTTGAAGAATCAGAGTACACAAACACATCATCATGTCCAGCCCCCAGCACCCTTGCTTTACCATTGAACCACTGGACAAAGCAGGACCACCATATAAAGTCCTGTTGGACCACCTCGTCTAATATAACCACTTCGCCTTCACAAGAATTCAATGTATTGTAGATCCTGCGCAAAAAAGTTCTGCCACCTTTCACCACCGTTACACAAGGGGCTAACAACCCTGCCACCTCCTCCAGAGTTTTTCTCTTGCAACTCTTTTTGTCCAACAATGTTGTCACCTCGTGTCATACCCTCTGTAGTTTGTCCTCATTAATGCTCACTGTCATCTTGATAGAATCAATGACAATCCTCAGATACTTAAAGAATTGACTGGGCACAGTGACTTTCTTCTCCGCCACATTGAACCCAAAGTTCCAGAGAATATTGTGTAGCAACTCCTGGTGAATGGCACATTCCAATAAACAGAAACCTCCATGCAATCATTCTGGGTCACGTGTACATGCGCGACTGCCAAATCACCATCAATACATTTGATTCTTCTGAACAATTCATCACAAGCATTCACATCCATCCCATCTGGTACAAACATGTCGCAACCACTCATGCCATTTTCATCAGCTGACCCAACCACATCCAAAGACTTGTACATATCCTCCTCTCAAATTAACTTGACAAGGTCATTTGACCTGAACAACTCTACAGGATCGATTCTGAACTCAAAACAATTTCCATCGAGATGCATAGTTTCCGCATATTCTGCGCCGCGCACCTCCGCCTCAACAGTACAAACACCAGCATTGATAACCACATTTGGAATTACATCAGAAACATACATATATTCGCCTTAGGTACATCCACAAGTGCATGCATGGAAGAATCAGTTTGGTCCATGTCAATGACCTCTCCCACATTACCTGATACTCAGGCCTTACCCTCGGTTGACCCTTAGAGCACCCGGACATGTTATGCCCCGGACTGTTACAGTAAACACACTGGTGTTTAAACTGACAATTGGTACACACCATGCCTTGACCGCGACTTTACGCCAACCAGACAACGGCTTGTTGTCTTGTCGCAAACTACCATATTGATAACCCCCGCGGCCACCCCCCTGAGAAGAACCCCTGAGTTTGGAATTCCCCCCTCCTGTACCCCGAGCTGCTGCCCTTGTATTGCCGCCTTGGTACCTGCCATCCCCAATTTACTGTTAGTGAGTGCGGTGTCTGCCCCATGAAAAACACTGGGACCCCATGTACGGGCCCTCTCCAACATGGCTTCATCATACCAAACAAGAGCAGAAATATCATAAATATTTGTCTTGGCCATCTCCGATACATAATTCATATGATCAACAAGACCCCTGACATCTTCCCCCAACAACAACAATTCCCTCAACAAACAATTCTGGAAATGCCATAACTCTGAAGGCGTGTTGATAGTCAAGGCCTTTTTCCTATCACACATAGGAACATATGTCCTGTAGTCAAACTTACTAATGTCTAATCATCGGTCTTGTTGTTGTTGTTGCTGTTGTTGCTGCAGCATCCACCATAGTCAGCTTGATGACTCCCTTGCTCCTGCTGCTGCACACTATGTTGTTGTTGTTCATACTGAGACCAGTAGCCAGCCCCCTGTTCCCATTGGGACTGCTGCTGCTATTGATTCACACCAGGGGGAGGGAAGTTGGTATTGCTGAACCTCACACCCTGATGAAACCCGGGGGGCCCACGATGAAGCGCCGAATCCCCGTGCCGAAGGGCCCCGCTCCCATGATGAAGCGACGATGGTCGATCAGCTTATCCACTGCCACTGCACTGAGTGTAAGTAGGGCACAACCCGGAACGACTGTTGCCACCATTATTGCGCCTTACTGGTGCTTCCTGCTCCTCAACAAGCACATAAAGATGTTCCCCTACCCATATCTGGCAAGTAGGGGCGCCGATTTGCGAGTTTTTTGCCATAAATTGTCTACTTGGCGAGTGCGAGCTGCATGCCCACGTCCCACCGGAACCCACCATTTTTTTGTCTGCCACTGTTGCAATCAAACCATCCTGCGCCAGTACCACTCGAGCTGGCCCCCGCTCGCCGGGAACATGCAGACCGTGCGTCGGGTTTCAACCAGCGGTCGACTCGGTCGCAAATTGTTCATTTTCGTTGCTTTTAAGCTCTATTGTCGCACCTCCTCCACATTGTCGCACAAATAGACCATGTCCTACCCGGATCTGCTGTGTAGACGCGTCGATGGGCAATGTGAGCACTGGAATCAATGTTTTAAAAGGTGCGCCATCCTCGATCTGGATGGCGCCATCTCCTATCGGCACTTTGATCGACTGAACACCAATGGCTTCCAGCGCTGCTGCATACTCCTCCATACAACTGTTCTGAAGATCCAGCTCGTGAAGCCAAGCCTGTAGGGTAAGTAACTCACCACTCCTGACCAATAAGGCCCGTTTAGCCTCAGCCCGGTCAATGAGGTCTTGTAGTATCTTCTCAGGCGTCAGTGTTGATGACCCCAGGGCCGGTGATGACCGTGGGCTCAGCTTTTGTTGGCTGGCTGTACCCCCGTGAAGATCCTCCTGGGAGCCGTTCACCTCGGTAGACGCCTTAGCCATTGGTTTGGGCGTCAGGTAGTAGGCCTCTGTCTCTCCTCCAGCACCTTGCTTGTAGATCTTTAATCTTGCTCCATACTCAGGGCAAGTGTACTTTCAACTCCTCAGGTCGATTTTCACCCCACGTTTGTGGCAAACTCCCATCTTGATGAATATTTTCACCTTCCACCTTCCATCAAAATCGTTATATCAACCTTCCATACTACAAGCAATGGCCTACTGATTGGTTGCCACCAACAAAGGCACCAAGGCCCTAGCTCCCCCAGGTGGGCAGGTGGTGAACTAGGGAATACACTTACTCCCTTGAACTAAGGCAGACTTATACTCTACCTAAAAATTGTAAAGAAGCAGAAAGCTGAATCTCCCTCCATTCTGTTTTCCCATGTAAAAAGGGGGTACAGTTTACCTTAAGCAAAGCTGGCGTCTTTGGGTGTAGTCTCAAGAGGATAGTGACCCTGACTCTTTAGCTAACCCAAATGTTGATTATTTCAGCTTGCACCCCTTCCCGCCACCTCAAATTTCTTCATAATTTTTAAACATATTCTGTATGTAGCATGGGCCCTAAAAGTTAATTTTAATATAATAGTTTCCATGATTTATCCAATCAAATAGAAAACAGAAATTCAAACTAGGCCATTTCTGTTTTTCCAGTAGTGATAACTAAAATTCAAATTTTCATAAGCAATACCTTTTTCTCCTCAGACCCTCATTTAGCTCATAGACAAGCAAGGTTATGAAGTCATAGATTGTAGGCAAGACAACCTTTTCAAACGCTTTCTCTCTTCCATTTACACTGCATGAATTTTGTCATTTTAGCAAAAATCGGACTGCTGAAAGTCACACTTAACGCATTTTAAATTCCAGTAAATGCCCCTTAAAGCTGCTTAAATGTCATTATGACTTTGACAGGATATTTACATGGAATTTAGTGAACTTAGAGCAATGAAAGGTTTGCTTAAAGGCCAATGTTCATGCAGTGTTAGTTTGCAAGCTAAATACTATAAAATTGCAGTGATAACTGCAATTTTATAACATCTATTTTAATGGTAAAAAAAACTAATCTTGGGGTTGATAAACTGAAAACCTACTTGTTCTAAATACATTAAAATCTTCTTGACCTACTGTAATGAGTAAAATTAAGTTTTGCATGTTCAATATATCAGAGAATAAATCTGTATTACATGAACAGAGCATACATAAGACATGTACCTTGCAGTAACAATGAGGGTGGTTTTTGGAAGGCATAGTCGTTTCAGCATCAGCAAACACCAATCTATTGGTCCTCTATCATCTTGTACCTTGTGTCTACCATCCAACCAGAGACTCTCAAAGTTGTGGAGCTCATCTAGTCCATCTATGTCAGAAAACACACACAATTTACACATTGTACATTGGAACATTTTAATGGCTATAGAATCCCAAAGTGAATATTCTTAATCTTGTGCACTCAAATAATCAAAGTTAGTTATTGACATGACATTTCCAAAAATCAGAAAGCAAACCATCCATTAACTGAAATTATTGAACGCAGGACTATGCTTACCTAGAACTAGACCGATTTGTTCCTCGTTGTCCTTTAACCATTCTGCTGTCAGACCATGTCCAGGTCTGTACACACCACAGTGACTCAGGAGATAGGCAAGATCAATTTTGCCATTTATAGAAACCAAGACCCGTATGTTAAGAAGGAAAATGGCCTTTAGATGTGTTGCCCATTCACCACACGCCCATCTCCACATCAGACGCTGCATCAGGGTTGTCTTACCAATACCAGCACGACCACAGATTACTAGATACTTCTGGGGTTCATTAGGAGTGACAATATCTTCATCTGTTATGTCTTTGGTGTTTTGCTGATGTAAGTTGCATAGATACTTATCCGGCACCTCAATCTCATCTCTAGTAATTGTTGACATCTTATCCTTAGATAAAATCTTCAGCCTCACATACTGAGTCTCCAGGTCAACACATCTATCTTGTTCAGCATCTTTCACATGTTTCTTTTTAATTATTTCACAAGACAAGGCAGCTGACTGTTGATCTGCAAAAGCAACCGGAAAATAATAAGTTGATGTGCAGTGTGGAAATCAGTTCTTAAGCGTGTGCTGCAAAACCTTATTTTTTTTAACAAAACCATACACACTGAGGTGATATTTGATAGCCACATCAATTTGTAGATCATTTTACTCAGTGTAATAAATTGAAGAATTGATATCAAGTTGTGATCATATTGACAACTTGTTAAAGGAAGACACACTCAGAAATATTATAGTGTAGCAGCTCGGCTATCTCTTTAACTATTGTTATATAAATAGTATTGATATTCGGGGAATAGGTAGCTCTTACTCAAACTAGGGATGTGGGAGTGAATAGAGACCATTACAGATATCTTCAGGCAGGCAGGCTGAGATAGAAATAAAGGCAACTAGTCTGTGGGGATCTAACAATGGCAATTCATCACAGCAGCATCACCAGAGAGAAATCCTAAAAGTATCATATCGCTATAATTCTTATTTGTATTGACGCTGCATGCCTGTAGGATGAGAAAACCGTTTAAATTTTGTTTCTAACTTGTCTAGAACCAACAGGATACGTGATTATTCATTGAAAAAGAGGGACATATATTGGAGAAATATAGATACATAATGCACCATCACATGGACCCCGTCCCCTCCAGAGGTGTCACCTCGGCAAAGCCATGCCCGGCTTTCACAGCTCCCCCCCCCCCCCCCCCCCCGTTCTCACCCCAAGGCCCCTGGGGTGTACATTCACTTGGCCACCTTCTAAAAGGCTGTAGGTACGCGAGGGGTGCGTGAATATGGGGTCAGGGTTTACCAAATACATTACTTAAAGGTTGAAACATTAAGTTACAGTTGTATACTATTAACAGCAAATGCACAACGTATCTTGCGATGTATATTCAAAGATTCAAGACAACATCTCGAAAAATAATTATATTGGTGGAGGGTCTATTACATTGTGAGACCGTCTCTCAATACACAAGCCCAAACAGTCCAGTTATGGATATCATGTATATCAGAGACATTGTTATATCTATTTTTCTAGGCCTCATTTCAATATGCTGCTTGTTATGCGTATGCTTGTGCATGTTATGCAAATATAGTACAAGTGTCACGACCAGAACTTGCATATTAAGTCCTTTACAACATTTTTAGTGAACCCATAACCTCATTTTCACGGGCATCCCTAAGGGGCATGGCTCTGGCTAGTGCTTCCCAGGCCATACCCTCAGGGATATGGGGCAGCAGGAGTGTGAGTGTGGCATATAACTTTTAAACAGTGCATATAATTCCAAGAAAGTTTACTTCTAAAGATCATAACTCTGGTTACCACCATCCGACTTTAGAATGACGCCCACCAAAATGTAGCTTAAGATTTTCCTCTGATTAAGTAGCTGATTCCCATAAAAATATGGGAGATAATTCCCTCAGAAATTTAATTGTAGAGGGAGAATCCCAGTGGTAGTGACAAACACGGCCCATGCATGCTTGAGTAAACAGTAGGCACAGCCATCCAACTTATACGGGTGACCAATTGGTGAGGCTAATCACAGAACTCTAGCTCAAGAAAAACATTACATAGTCCTAGACCCGCTAAGCTTACTTCAATTAAGCAGAATGTCGTATTGTTTTAGATCCACATATTGAATGTGTAATGGCAAAGTATATGTATATTCTACAGTACAAGTGCCCTAGGCTAACTTATATCTGGGGAGTCAGCAATGTATATCAATACACACACTCTGTCGAATCCAATGACCACATATGTGGAAAAAAACTAAACACATATATGAAATATTGTTTACCGTACCTATGACACGGATAGTTGTTGGACAGATCTTGAATATTCCCTTCAATCGATAGAGTGCTTTAGGAATGTCGGCCTCTACAGCAGATTTCATGAGGTCGATGTGGAGATATATCATCTTCTTCTGCTGACTGAAATAGAGATGTCTCTCATTAATGTTGGTCCTGACACCAACCTCAAGCATTTAACCAGTTTATCTCGCCTAAGATGCTTAGAACGTTGTCTATAGTGTATGACAAACATGTTATTGAATGTTGAAATATAAAATAAAGGATTAAGAAACAGAGATTATGTGGGATATGAGACATTTTTCAACATGATGACCTTGCAGTGACAAACCTCATTGCAATCTACTGCTATTCCTTAAATTTGAATTTAAAAATTAACGATTTATATTGACCAGTTACATGTAAATCATGACCATACCTTATGCAGTCAACAATCACTTGTGTGCCTTTACCAGCTATTGTCTGCACGGCAGCCTTTACCTTATAACAAATATGACATACTGTTAAAGGTCCATTGTATACCTGAGACTACCACTACTGGCGCCACTGACCTGCAATTGGTCACGCCCAGTTGACCCAGTCAAGTAACCTCACCATGATAGGCACACACCAGGGCAATTACATTAACCTATATTTTTAACTTCCCTGGGTCTTAGTGATCCATAGCTTTCAATATACAGTATTATATATGATATGCATCTGATCATGTGTACCTCATGATACATTTATGGCTATTTATATGTATATATAACTGGCCGAATCAGAGCTACCCTACCTAGATGTTACAGTCCAGTGGTTTGTTTGCCCACCACACCTCCCATATAAATAGAAACACTCAGTATATGTAACTCTACCTATATGGTTATATAACTCTGCAGGCAGTAACACCACTCAGCCCTCCGGCCTGGCTGATACTGTAGGGTAAGGGAGTGGTCATGTTTACACGTGGGGAAGGGGGGTGTCCTTTTATTTAAGCCAGTGGGTGGTAAAGGAGAGAGTTCAGTGGAGTCAGTTAGGTACTAGGCGGGGAGTTTTTTCGTGACCTGACCTAACTGAACATGCCAGTAGAAAACATAAGGCTAGTTTGCCCTAATGACCTTCATTCATAACAAAATGAAATGTACCACTGGCAGTCACAAATTCGTGACTACCCAGTCAATGCAGGACGGTACCCAATCAAGGCAGTGAAGTACCCACTCAAAGGAGGCAAACATAGAGGCCTGTCAGCCACCCCTTACCTGACCCCCTGTACAACCACTATCTGTGTCATAACCGCTATCTGTGTCAATAACATATAGAGGTCGACCATCCAACCGCTATCTGTGTCAAAAAAATGCTATATGTGTCAAATTAAGTGTATCAACAAGGTGTTATCTGTGTCAAGCATATCTGATATTTCTTCTTACACTAAGTGTGTCAAAAATGGTTTGGTAGTGACTTTGTAACACATTGGGTTTGTGGATGTGTAATAACTGTAGGGAGTTTGGGACAGAAGCCTAGGAGGGCCAGATCTGAAAGAAAACTTGAAAAATGAAAAAAGAATCTTGAAAAAGTTAACTTTCTTCAAAATGGCCAAATTTGCAAGAAAATGGAAAAAAAACATGAAAAAGTAAATTTCCCTAAAAATGACCAATTTTAGGAGAAAAAGGTAAAATATTTAGAAAACATCAATTTTTAGTGAAAATGGCCAATTTCCGGAGAAAAACTGCCAAAAAGTCAATACCTTCTAAGAATACCCAAATTGGCGAGAAAGGGGGAAACGATCACAAGAAAATAGCAAATTTGGGGAGAACCGAGTAAAAGAACATGGAAAGTGCAAAAAGGACATGGTAAAAATACAAAATTCCAGAAAATGGTTGCTGTGCAGCCACTAAAATGTAAAATCTTAAAAAAGACAAATTTCCGTGTAAATGGCTTAATTTGCGGGGGGGGGGGAGTTGCAAAGAAGTCGACTTTCCTGAAAATATTCAATTCGGAGAGAAAAATTGCGAATGTCCCTGAGAAAAGTAAATTTTTGAGAAAACGGTAAAAACTCATAGAAGATGCAATTCTCCTGAAAATGGCCAATTCTGCGAGAAAAGTGTCAAATAGTCCTATTTGTTATTGTTGACATCAGTTCTTTGGTTATAAAAGTTTTAAAAAAAGGTTACCGTAAATTCTCGCGTAGAAGCCGTGGCTTGTACGCGAGTCAGACTCAGCTTTCTTTTGATACCAAACATGCCTATATAGGGTGCGGCTTATACGAGAGTTTTTGTTAGTATACTACAGTACCAAAATCGCAATAATCAGATCCCCTCTGCGGCTTATATAATTTGTCAAAGTTAGGGGTGCGGCTTATACGCGAGTTAGGCTTATATACGCGAGAATTTACGGTACATAGAACTTTTAGACTTTTTATAGCCTTGACACAGATAGCGGTTACTCTACCAACCACTATCTGTAGTAACACCGATATCTGTATCAACCTTACTATTTGGTAGGGTAGGATAGCCAGGAAATGCAGGAAAGGTCAGGTAAGGTCAAAATATTCTCAGTGCACAGGTGTAGGTCAATTTTGGGGCAGGACATCAGGCTAGGGCAGGGTATAGTGGCCATAGTACTCCCGTGTATATTGTATAACCTTGACACAGATAGCGGTTGCTCTACCAACCGCTATCTGTAATAACACCACTATCTGTATCAACCATACTTTGAATCAAATTAGGGGGGTCTTTGAATTTTAGTGTGGGCGTGGCAAAATTGTCTGGCCTCACACATCCCAATAGTGATCCACTTTTTTTCAGTCTACCCCCCTCCCTCAAGGGATCCGAATTTGCTGCCCCCTGTTAAATAATGCCCCCCCCCCTTGACCCACATGGTAATTGGTGTATACATGCCTGGTATGAGTCTTTGATAGAAATTGCTGATATGACACAGATAGCGTTTATTGACACAGATAGAGGTTGGATGTGCCTATAGACCATGAAACACAGTGTAGAAGATTTTGACACAGATAGCAGTCATTACTACAGATAGCGGTTGGATGGTTACTACAGTTAGCGTTTTTTTGACACAGATAGCGGTTGGATGGTCGACCTCTATATGTTATTGACACAGATAGCGGTTATGACACAGATAGTGGTTGTACACCCCCCCTCCCCTCACAATGTACACAATAAAGACCAGTCCCTTCTACAAATAATACAGGTGTACTGAAAGTGGCACAGAGAGGTCGCTTCAGGTGATCCAGATTAGTGAATATTTTGCATACTATGACCAGCAGTGACCTGTGGGCGGGATCCACTATGCAAAAGAGGGTCAAAGGTCGCCCAAAACGGCCAGCAATGGCGGACAACCCCACGTATACACTGTCCCTTTAAAAGTGAAGACTGGTGAAGTCTATATGACGTCAAGATTATTTTTCTTATTTAATATTTGTAGGATGAATGTTCCTCAGTGACATTCATGTTATCGCGTCGTGACTCTGTATGTATAGATTTCATATATGCCAGGTAAAACTACAAAGTTATGACACTGGATAAGGATTTGTACCGAGCTGAACAAGCTCTTTCTTTATTCAGTATGAATAAACGAGGATGTATTATATGATACATTTCTCAAATCAAAAAATCACATTATTAAATATGAGGAAATCCTTAGTCCTTTGGTCAAACGTAGGAAATGTGTCATCTTTACTACTCACTGTTATTTCGAAATCATATTCATGACCTGAGAAGTAAATGGTATTAATCAATATAGACATACCTGTTCTTGAATTGCTGAGTGAAAGCTCATGTACTCTGCCGTTTGGGGATTTGACTTCCCAGCATTAAATTCATTTTGCAGGATGAAGCAGATATAGAGGGAGCAGAGCCCTTTGTCTGGAAGGAAAAAAACTGCATAAATTACTAGCCTTTACTAGTGATCACACGGCCACATTGCATTATAAAATTAGCACTGCTTTTAACCAGAGTAGAGCAGGTATGTATCAAAGTTATCTGCATTTGACAGCAGCGGCAAGTATATATTTTCCTATATTGATATTAATTGAAATCCTTACGAAGGGTTAACTCTCATAGTGTCTTGATAAAACTTTGTTGCCAGTTACCTTAATTCTCAACTGTAGCAAATTGGGAATTTAGTTCTAACCGAAAAAGGATGCAAATAAAACAAAACAAAAAAGTGGATTAAACTTTAGGTCACACTAAAAAAGAAAATTGTTTCTCATTATTGTGCGCATCATACAGTTTTCTCCTTTTTTGTAAACATATTTTTGATGACAAATATGTTAAGATTGGAAAGATATTGCCAAATGTGGTATCAAACTAAAGCTTATACTGTCAGCAATGAAGTCAGCTTGGAATAACTTGCATTAAAGCAACTTTTGGGAAACAATAAACATTGAATTACTAAAATGTAAAAATGCATCAAGAAAAGTTTAAATTTCCCTATGTATTTAACCTCAAAGTAAAGAAAAAAGAAACTAAATAAAAACTTCCTTTTCACATTTTCACTGCTTGATTATGAGAAGCAACTTTAGAGTTGCCTTACAGTCCACAGGTTTACCATTGTTGACAGGAGTATGAACCCCGGCGTCTGGTGCGGCATGATCAACGGCTTCTGGTGCGGCATGATCAACGGCTTCTGCTAGTAGTTCTTGCTGTTCAGGTCTTTGGTGACCCTGTTCTACATCCCCCATACAGTTGTTCTTGCTCTCAGATCTATAGAACCAAATGATAAAGGGGCAAGAGGGAAATAGACTTGTTGTAAATTCCTATTAAACTTTAATTATAATTTGAAATTAAATTCACACAGAATCAACAGTTACGCAATCCAGTATTACATAAAATGGCCGGTTTTTGTCAGCTACTCTAATTCTTCGAGTTTATTCCTTGTTTCGTTGGATTTAAGGATGAGTGTGGGCCTGACTGGATGCAGGAAATACACTAGATCCCTTTGCTCTGATTGGTCACAGCCAGTAGGTAAGCATGGTACACAAGGTTGCATAGAGTACCTTGTCAACAAGGCATTCAGGGCTTGTGAATGGTAGGGATAATAGTCCTTTTCCGTTTTTCACTTTATTCCGTGTTTTAAGTTGAATACATCATATATGATACATTTCATAAAAACAATATATTCATTTTATTATCTAAAGCATTTAATATCTTTAATGTTGTTTAAAAAATTTACCCCCTTCGTTATATATAAGTACATTTGTACAATGTGTTACTTCTAACTAGTTACAGGACATTATATTACATGGACATCTACAAAGAGAAACTTTTCCATGTTGCTATACTATCGTTACAATTCAGCTTAAACTTATCTGTACCTCATACCTTTGATAACCTTGTATACACCTTGTTTTTAATTAAGAAACAAACTGCAGTAGAGAGAGTAGAGCACTTTAATCTTTAGAAATCCGATCCTTGAACTAATGTCTGTTCAAACTTTGGATCAAGTTCCTTTGATTCCTTTTTAACAGACCTTATATTCGGTCTTACTTATTTGACATTTTTGACCTTTTAAAATCATATATGGATGAGTCTATTGCTTATAAAAGAATATTGGTAAAATATATACTTTGTAAATCTTGAATTGACTTTTTCCATTGGTAATGTTAATGGAGGTGGTGAATGGTAAGACAGACTAGCCCTGACCATGATGACCCTGAGTCGCAACATACAACCACATAGTTGGTTTACTATTAAACCTTTTGTCAGTGCCAGTACAGTAGCTTTATTAGCATATACTTGTACCTCTGTTTACGCTGCTGTCTTATACTGTAGCCAATCACACACACAACAGCAACCACTGGAAGAATCACGAGGCACCAAAGTACTTGCTCTGAAAAACCATGAAGGAATGTTCAACATGTGTTTTGTGAAGAGAAATCTACAATCCATCATTAATTGGTTGCCAATCTGCACTGCCATTTTTGTTTATATTCTTTAAAGAATCAGTGATGCATTGTTTGGATATGATGGCTTATGTTGTGAACACTTTGTGGCTGGGAAAATCCCTGTCACGTCAATGTGGATAGTAAAGATGGGAGATGAGACGTCAGATGTGGTACTTGATATTCTTTATTAATAATAATATTAAAAGCAGAGTACCATTCGCCAGGGCTCAATGATGTAAGATGGTGGCGGATGATTATGATGCCCTCCTCCTCCTGACCAGGGCTTAAGTACAGGTGCCCGGCAGGTGGAGGGGAAGCCCACCTGACTGGTAGTACAGTGGTTTTCATTGGATAACAGTGCTTTGGCATTTGATTGGTTAATTACATATTCATTGCTTTAACAGTTACGTGATGACTCACCGGTCTGGAGGTGGGGAAGCCTTTCAGTCAGTGCATTATGGGTAATGGATTATGTCATAGGTGTTGCATACACCTGTGGGCTTTAGTGCCCACCTCCTGGTGACACCTAGCCCTTTGAAGTGGACCGGGGTGCCATGCTGCATAGGGGTCTACTGGTTATATCATTGCTTTTTTTGTCTATAGTTAATTCTTAGGCTGCCATATTGTCTGTTGTCCAGGGTTTGAATGTTTGGGAGGTGCCCCCATGTCTGGGGCAGACCGTTATGTTTGTATAGGTAGATATGGGTCAGCTTGTGACATATGGATTAATTATGTATGGGGGATTACTTGGCTTGGCTAAATGAGAAATAGATGTATCTGACGTCTGGGTGTACTTTGATAGACATATGGATTAGAAATATGTATGAAATATTGTAATTATTATAAATAATAATGAATATTAATAATCATATATCATAATTATGACGTAATATGATGTAACATTACTTAATACATTGGTTGAAGGTAAAATAAGGGGTTTTGTGGCGTGACAGCTGCTTTAAAGGTGTTATCCAATTTGATATATGTGAGAGGTCAGTGATGGATCATACAAACAGCACATTTAGGATCTTGTCTGATGCTATATACAACACACTTACTGTTCCAGGAGCCACTCAGTACACAGTGTCCTGGTACATCAGACCACTCCCCTGTACCTAGACAGGTGACACTACTGCTGCCCTGGATGCTGTACCCTTGTAGACACCTGAGGCTGACAACTGTCATGAAGTGAGTGTTGTTTGTTGACGTGACACCGGTCCCACCAGTTGGTATTGTAGGGCAGAAGGTGACTGTAAACGAAAGAGTTTCACTTAAGAGGGGTCCATAAATTTTTGGTCCTCCTTCAAATCTATCAGTTGCCCCCCAAAATAATCACTTCCTAATCATTAAATGAATCCCTGGATTTATGGTGACTTGCCTATCCCTAGAGCACAGATTTAAACATAGAGTTTTGTGTTGGAGATGGTCGGCAGGGATTGGTAGGATTATGGTAAACGCTTGCCTTATAGGTGTCACAGTCATTTATGTGCATTGGCACAGACACTTCAAGCCTTAGTTCCCATCACCAGGCGAATGTAAAATAGTATGAAATATTGCTGCCACAACCGAACTTACTGGTACATTCCCCACCACTGTGTGGACTCCACCTGCCATCTCCCTGACATGCCGAACTCTGGTTTCGAAAAGAAGTAGCCTACATCACACTTAATGGTAGCAGTGTCTTTATACCTCCTTCCCGACAGCTCTATTTTACCATTAACAGGGTCATCCAGTACTGGACACTGGACAGCTTTAAGAAGAATAAAATCATGGTACAGTACAATATGTTGAGACAGCTTTACCTGAGAGGGAAATGGGCCTGCAGATTTTGCTTTCGGAAATTGGGGAATACCTTGAAATGCAAACAATGACCTCAGGATGATGTGATACCCGAGATTTCCACTAAATTCAATTATTGTCTACCACTGATGTTGAGTTTGAGTCATCGATTTCTACACAGCACCTACTTTGTTTTACATTCGTCTACTATTACTTGTCCTTACAACAATGCTAGTGTTCACACATTTAATATGGCATTTATAATTTTCAATTATAAGTGATGTAGGCTATATGGAATCTTCATGTTCAGAGTAGCCCATGTTACCTTCATAGACATATAATATATTTACCGTCACAGCTGCCATCCCTTGACGTCCATGTATTGTTGCCCTGGCATATTCCTGGGTTGAATTGTGGGTGACTGAAGAGATACCCATCGTCACATGTAAAATGTACCTTGTCGTTCAACTTTCTCCCTGTCATCTCTATCCTACCATGGGATGGTTTGGTGAGAGGACTGCACAGCACTTCTATAAAAAAAATGTTGTTATATTAGGATCTGACAACTTTATTTGGGACACCCTGAGAATGTGTATATGGGGATATTCAACTTTATAGTTTCCCTTCTTACCTTTTCACCCAGTGTCCATATTCGAAACTTTGTAATCAAGGTTGACATTATACTAATGGTAAACCATGGCAGAATTGTAGAGGGCCGTCCAACTATGTGTACCTATGATTATGTTGATTATGTTGTATAGGGTTGTACCACTAAGTATATGGCTAGGCCCATCTTTTTGTTTTCTACTATCTGTTTGCATGTTTTGGATGCTGTGGATAGAGGTTTACTTATACCTGCGTATAGCTTTGCCTTTGTATCAAGATGGAGCCAATTTGAGAGGAATTTCAGGAATAAGGTAGGGTTCAACCAGGCAGCAGGTCAGTGCATAGTTTTTTTTTTGTTTTTTTTTAAATTGTTTATTTATCCTGATATTCATAGGCTATGCCTTTCAGCCTGCCTGTATAAGTAAATACCAGCCTTATAGGTCTGAGTATGGGTATTCCATAAGTCAATCAAGTTGGGTAATACTATAGTATTACCCCAAGAAAATCATGTTAGATATTTATCCTGCGTTAGTGTGTCTTTACAGACTTAACTAAGAGCACTAAGTCCTTATTACTAGATGAGGATGAATCAACACATATGAGTGAAAAAGAGAAAAACTCAATTTCTATATGGAAAAGTGGTAAACATATAGCAGTTTCGTGGCAGGCACCTTTGCATTAAGATGGGTACTTTAAGCCAATCTGTCTTGAAGTACCTTATATATGTGAGACTTTAATTTGGGGTATGAAGGAATGCTCTTTGTATCCCTGGGTGAGTCAGTCCATAGCTTATATGTTCTATACTCCACGGATTTTTCATATTTAATTTTAATATTATTCACAGTTTTTAATACAGGGAAATCATATGCTCTGGTTCTGATATTGCGCTGATCAACATACTTCTTTATACCTGTCCTTTTGAAGGTGAGACTAAGCAGGGAGGACCATCTCAGATCCTCCAGCTTGTAGACCTTAGCCAACCTATGGAGTTCATCAGTGGAAACTCTATCTTCAGGTTTAATACATACTCTGAGTCCCCTGTTCTGCACCCTCTGAAGCTTAGCTAGGTTTCCCATATTAGTAGCTGAGTAAATAACATCCCCATATGTGAAATGAGGAAGAATCATAGACTTATATATTTCCAGGCTGGCAGGTTCATCTATATCGTATCTAATTCTATTTAGGAGATATATTTTATAAATAGTTGACTTACGGGTGTTTTCTACATGCTTATTGAAATTTAAACAACTATCTATGGTTATTCCTAGGTATTTAAAGTCATTTGTTTTTTGAAGTGGAATGTTACCTAATTTTAAATTATGGGTTTTGATACGTTTTAGTTTTTTTGGAGAGGAGGCTATGGGCATGTATTTAGTTTTCTTTGCATTTATCGTTAATTTATTTTGTATACACCAGTGTGAGAGATGTTGCAGATCAGCATTCAGCATAGGGGAGGCATCCATGTCCAGGGGGACAGATAAATATAGTACTGTGTCATCAGCATACAACTTATATTTGGTGAATTTTACGCAATTTTCAAGGTCGTTGATATATAGTAGAAAAAGGAGGGGTCCAAGAATGGATCCTTGGGGGACTCCACAGACAATATCTTTAGTGTTTGAAATTTTATTATTTGCTATTATATGTTGTTTTCTATTTGTTAAGTAATTTTGGAACCAGTTTGCGGTAAAATCAGAGAAACCCAGGTATTTTAATTTACTTATTAATATTGTGTGATTTATTGTGTCGAAAGCTTTAGAAAAATCGATGAATACTGTATGTGTTATGTTCTTATTATTTATGGCTTTATATATATCATCTGTGAAGTCTGCTATTGCTTGTATTGTAGAGTGATTCTGACGAAACCCAGACTGATGTTCAGTTATAATATTTGAATTTGTTAAATAGAGGGTTGTTTGGTTATGTACTATTCTTTCTAAGATTTTACCAGGAAGAGGAAGAGTTGAAATAGGCCTAAGATTATTAACATCTTGTGGGTTGCCATCTTTTTGTAGAGGAATAACAGTTGCTGTTTTCCATTTGTCCGGAATTTTGTTTGTAGTTATTGAGCAATTTAGTATGTGTAGAAATTGTTCAAGCAGAATCATAAAGGCATCTTTAAGTACTAAAGCTTTAATATTTTCTACTGCTGATGACTTTTTTGTGTTTATAGATAATACTATTTTTTGAAGGTCATCTAGGGTTACTGGATGGAGAACAAAATCTTGGGGGAGCTGGGTGGGCGGGGGGGTCCATGGGGTGTCATAGTTTTCAGCCAACTTAGGGCCTATTTCTACAAAGTAACTATTAATGTAGTCTGCTGTATCCTCAGGGGCTACCTTGGTTTTTGTGGGCTGGTCAACTAAGATAAAATTGTTATCTTGGTTTTTGGGCTTAAATAGACTATTTATTGTTTGCCAATATTTTTTTGAGTCATTGTTGTGCTCTTCTAACAGATCGAGATGGTATTGCTTTTTCTCTTGTCTAACTAGTATTTTAGCTCTATTTCTATGGAATACAGCAATTCTCCAATCGTCTTCATTTCCGGTTTTCTTGGCCTTTGACATTAATTTATTTTTCTCCTTTAAATAATCAATTAACTCATCAGAGATCCAAGGCGACCTTTTCCTTCCAAAGTGGAACGATTTTATAGGGCAATTTATGTCAAGATATTCATTGACACTTTTTTCAAATATGTCCCATGCTAGACCAGGGTCTTGTTCATTTAATAGGATATCCCAGCTTTTTTCCAGGAGGAATTTCTTCATGTCAGGGTAATTATATCTACGGTAAGTTCTACCTGTGAAAGTGGTGGGTTCTGCTTTTTCTATATAATTTATCCGGGTCACATATACAAGGTTATGATCTGCTACCCCAACGTGTAAGTTACCATGAGCTTGAATGGCCAGAGAATTTGAAAATATTAAATCAATAGTTGATTTAGTAGCAGGTGTAATTCTGGTATGACCCTTAACGAATTGTTGACAGCCTATTGTTCTCATTAACTCAATGAGTGAGTCCTTAGGGGATGGTCTATCATTAACTGTTGGGTTCCGAATGTTTTTAGAAATGTCTATGTTCATGTCACCTAGGAAAAACAATTCTTTCTGTCTATAAAGGCCTAAATTATCTATTTTTGACGTTAATTTGTCTATAAATTTATAGGGGTCACCATTTGGCGGTCTGTAGACATTAGCTATTACAATATCTTTCATATTAGAATCACTAATAAAGAGCCATTGCAATTCAATATCCTCATCACTTATATTGAGGTGGGCCAGCTCAGTATGAGAAGCTGAGATACCTACACATAGTGAGTTTAGTCTTTGCCAAACGATTACAATATAGTAATAATGTCAGTAAATCACACTTCACCAACAATCGGAGGCGCTGATTGTATCTGAAATTGATTTCATCATTTTGGAACTATGCACCCTCCATTTCTGTAAGATAATTTATCCCATCAAAACCGCACGAAGTTGACCAATATATATATATATATATATATATATATATATATATATATATATATATATATATATATATATATATATATATATGTATATCTGTTGCTTATGTGTATCATTGCCTCTGTGATAAACCTGCTAATTAAGTTGGGTAACCTTTCTGGCTGTGTTGTGTCCACTCCCATTAATTGATTTATGCCGATTAACAACCTGACTGCAGTGACCTCAAACCAATCTGCCCAACCCTACTTGGTCCACTATTGGAGCTGCTAGTTGTCTATTGAAAATACTTCCATTATTTTCTATAGACTGGGGTCCAACAAATCTGGACTTGAACTTTGTAGCATCCCCGACAAAAAGGACATACCATAGTGGCAAATGAAAGGGGAATCCAATGGCTATCAGATAAAAGTAGCTCTACAGACACATATAGAGTAGAATACTAGTTTCCATGGCACTATAATAGCAGTGTAATAAAAATGTCATCAAGTTGACTGCTACTACCTACCTGCACAGACCCCCTGCTGCCCTGACCAGGTGAGGTCTGGCTGACACACATGGGGTATGGTCCCCGTGTACCAGTACCCCTCAGCACAGTGGTACGTCACCGTCCCAGTAACCCGGCGATGGGACATTACAGGGAAGCCGTGATCTAGTGGTTCAGGAACCTGGCATTGAGGTTCTGAAACAAAAGACTAACTTGGGTTAAGGGAGTATTCCACTGACGTCAGTTGGTAATTGTTCTGTCATCCGATGAAAGTCTATACAAACGTTAAACTTATGGGCAAATCCCGTCCAACCGACTGAATTACAGCTGATTGCGTCGGTGGTATACTCCCTTTAGAAACATTACTTTAGAATAGCATTGTTGTTTATGGTGCGAGTTAATGGATGGTTTAGGCTTCACAGTTATATTTACTTACGCACCAAAAGCAGCCCTGCTTTTAGCGTTAGGCGTTCAACAACAGTCAAAAACACATCAAAGCAGTAACAACAGCAGCCAATTTTGGATATGTTAATGTTATCATGATGAACATGTTATAATGCTAATTGATGACAAAACTAGTATGTGTTAATGTAAAGAGTTTTGTAAAACTAGTTTGTTTGACTGACCTTCAGAAGTTAGTATTCCTGGACAGATGATTGCCGTGAGGAGGAGAAAAATAGTAAAACGCATCTGTAAAAAGAAGTATCCATTTATGTGAGACTAAATCAATTAAAAAAAAATTGGAGGTAAGGGTGGTTACTGTAAAAGTATTTCCACAGGTTTAAATCATCCGTGAAAATCAGCAAATTCGAGGGTATCTATTGCAAGCTTAAGTATATAAACATTTCGAGGATTTTTCATTTCGGCAAAAATCTCGAAAATATATACCAAGCAAAATGAAGTACTTTCATAGTATCATGTGCAGTAGAAATCTTTATATATGAAGCATAATATTTCGCAACCTTAGGCAATAAGATGGTGTGGTACAGGGCTCTAAATGTTCTTAATCTATTTCGTGTTGATTTCTGTGACAGGTTTCGGCTTCCTAATTGGTATTGAAATTAATTGATATCTGTTCTATCAAGAAATTGCTTTATCAACTTTGAGGGACCAGGAAGATCTTGACAATCATCACTTTAAAATGACTGATGTACAGATTGCATTATCTATGGGATAACAGGAGCAAATGCCCCTATAGTATACTGTCATATATTGTCTATATCTCACACTACCGATATATGGCAACATAGCCACGAAGCATGCCCTTCTTTGAAGAGGAACATACAAATAATGGTAACAAATACAAGGGTTTGATTATGAGGTGAGAACCACTATCTGCCACATTCATGTGTTGGGATTGGCGTATATATCAAGCTAAGCACAGTACTATTACAAAAGAGAGTGCGAACACCAGACACATATTCATTTCCACCATGTTGAAGTACCGTACCATTGTGATCATTATCAATATAGGTAGGTATGAAAAGGTGTAGCATTACCCCTGTGCATGTATTTATATAGGTATATTCAGTGAGCTTTTTATTTTGAGAGAGATACAATATTTTTCACGCTGAAGCCAGCATTTACGAGAAATCACTATTATAGAACCACCTTATGAGCAGCGGTGTAAATCTAGGTTTCTGTTTGTTTATTATTCCCTTATTCATCCTGAAATTACACGGGCCAGGCCCAGTTTATGTAATGTACTTATGCACATATATATTAAAGAGGTTTTTCATAATAAATATACACTCAGTGGTCCGATTTTTTCCATAGTTTAAATCCTTCTTAAAATTGTGTTCCCAGTGTTAGTCCAATATCATATTTGGAGGATATGGCACAATAAAATGCCATCTACAGTCACTTCACCCTAATCCGGGCAAGGCTGTGCAAAGCTAAAACCACCCGGAAACCGAAACGCCCGGGTGCCTGAAACACAGAGAGAAGGGTAGAGGAGAAGGCGGGGCAGGGGGGGGGGGGTGGAGGGGTCTTAGAACTCCCCCCCCCCCTCCCGCGGGCGAGAAGAGCTAGGTGCTGTCACTGCCGGTCAGTCCGTGTTATGCATTAATCCTGTCACAACACTGCCCCGCTGTAGAACTGTGATGTGTATCAAGGACCGTGATGTGTAGTACTACACATCACGGCTGACTATGCAAACGTGATCTGTATCAAACCAACGTGATCTGTATCAAGCCAACATGATCTGTATCAAAATAACGTGATCTGTATCAACGTGATCTGTATCAAGGAATTTTATATATCAATGGGATACCTGGTACCTTTCTATAAACAGCAACACCTGGTTTGTCATTGAAACTACAGGCACAAGTGTGAGGAGTGGCCGTTATTAGTTATTAAAATATATATGTGGCTACATGTGTCTCATCAGATTGTAACAATTGAAACATCTTTGACCGGGTATAGTCTTTGATGAGGTGTAGTCTTTGACCGGGTCTAGTCTTTGACCAGCAAGCTTCAAAACAACTGAAATAGGGGATATGTACACAGAAATGCCGGGAAAATGTTGATGGATATTTTAACATGGATACACAAATGTTCTACATTGTATATGGCTGTTTCTAACGACCTTGGGCCAATGTTTTTGTCTCTGACCGGGTGCCAGCTCTGACCGGGTGCCAGCTCTGACCGGGTGCCAGCTCTGACCGGCCTGAATAAAAACGGGTTATTTAGGGCAGATGATGATAAAAATGGGTAAGTAGTGACTAGTTTAAAGAGTTATGACATCCATTCACCTTTTCAGCCAAATTCTATCTCCATCTGCCCTAAATAACCCGATTTTATTCAGGCCGGTCAGAGCTGGCACCCGATCAGAGCTGGCACCTGGTCAGAGCTGGCACCCGGTCAGAGACAAAAACATTGGCCCAAGGTCGTGAGACAAAGCCATATACATGATCTCAATCCTCAGTCAAAAATCTTAAAGATCCATGACCTTCACAACACCGTTATCCAAGATTATAGACTGAAATTATTGCTTAAATACTTCCCTCCTTCCCTCTTCTCCCCTTACCTATTGTTGATACACATCACGTTTGTTGATACAGATAACGGTTTGAGGTGCCTTAATTCAAATTACTATACATCACGTTAGCTACTACACATCACGGTTGGATGGTTACTACACATCACGTTTATTTGATACACATCACGTTTGCATGGTCAGCTGTGATGTGTAGTAACTGTGTAGTTACTACATATCACGTTTTTGATACACTTCACGGTTCTACACCCCCCTTGAAATAGTGATTGTTTGTCTAGGTTTATATTACAATGCTTTGATCTGCAAATATTAATTCCAAGTGTTTGGTTTGTACTAACATAAATATTACAAACAAAATGTAAAATCCGTTTGATTGTAATCATACCAATGGCTGGGTGGCAGCATCTCCCTCCCCATTATATGCCCCTCCCTGCCTCCTCAAATGCCTGGTTTACTGAGGCGTTTTTTAATGCTAAACAGACACTCTGTACATCAGGGGCACTGCCCGGTGACCGGATCATGAAATACCCGGACTACTGTATACTGTTATAGTGTGATTAGGTCCGTGCAGAGGCAGCTGTGCCCGGATGGTGTAGAGCCCGGACTATCGTCGCCCGGACTAAGGTGACGCCACTGTATTGGTCATAAGAGCCCAATCAGGGGGTTAGATGTATTATCAATGGGGGAATGTGCAGTTCAAAAGTAGTACATTAAGCAATAATCTGATTATTAGTCAAATTCTAACCGAATTATATCGAATAAATAGGTATCACATGACGTATGGCTATAGGAAACCTTCTGGTTCAGTTTTAATACGATTGATTATTTAGCCCTAACTATCGGACCATGTCACTTTAAGGTCCAGTCCCAAGATGTTTATGTGACTAGAAGTATGTTTCTTTTCACCTTATCACTTTCAAAAAGCGTTTCTCAATAAACTGTTTGGATTAGTGGGCGCACATACACAGATGCATATTTACAGTCCTGTGCCCAACCCTCACACCATGGGCCAACGGCTTTCAGTGAGCTATGATTCACATGAGTAACGATTCACAGTCCAATAGATCATTGTGGCATTGTACACAGAGAAAAGAAGTGGAATAACTGTAACTCCATACTTGATCACAGAGGTAACTCTCCCCGGGACTCTGAAGTAACTCCCTAACATTAGCGGGGCTCTATGATAACTCAATAATGACTCCTATTCTAAGACTCCCTAATGATTGGGAGTCATTTTAGAGTCGTGGGGAGAGTTAACTTCAGCGATCCATTCCAGACTCCCATTTGGGAGTCACCCAGATTCCGCTTCATTTCTTTGTGTATCACACAAAAGAGCTAACCGATGCTCCAACAAGTCATGGAATAACAGATAATCTCATCTTTGTTAAAAGCATCTCTTTGTTTATATTCTTCCAGTTGCGGTCGTGCTTGGTTCTTCTAAAGTGGTTAAGAAACTAGAAGGATGGAAAACCTATGTGGATTGTGAACCTCACGGGCCTCCACCATCAAACATAACATGGTTCAAGAATGAAGACGATGAATCAACATGGCGGCCAGTTGGTGACATTGCTGCACAAAGTACCTCATGTGTCTTGTATCTGGGACACGTGCAGAGGGAGGATGAGGGATGCTACATGTGTCAAGACGATAGTACCGGTGCTAACTGTACCGTGAGGCTCATTGTGTGTACGTGGGAAAAATCATCTTTTTGCTACTAAGTCCTTGTTCATAATTCATGCATTTATTATGACATGCATTTGCCATATTAAGAAGAAGCAGCTGGTTCGTTCTTGTATGGGACATTGCGTCTAAACCTTTTGCATTGGCCATCTTTTATTATGTATTTAAAAAGAAACAAACAGGTCGTCAAATTGACCACCAAAAGCTGTCACACAATTATCAGATTATCAAATCCTGGATTCTGAACATACTCAAAATCATGGTCAATATCACAACTCTAAAACACTTTAAATGATGACCACATTTATGACATTTTAAAGCTGTATAGTGAAACGGTTATTCAAATGTCGTCAAATAAACCGATAGATCTTTAGCATAATACCATTTGACTTTGGGCACTGTTAGGATGACTACCTAACGTCATAGATACTGAAAGGTTTTCTAATCCCTTAAGTTTCCAATGTACACTGTAAAATGTGGAAGTAAAAATACATTTTTCTCTACTGTAACCCAACAGTATTCTCCTGCCCATGTACACTAATAAAAAACTTCTAGCAGTGAACTATATATACATAGTACCATTAAGATTATGATTGTCTCTTGATAGAATTAATTGTGGTCTCATCTATTTGACAGATGAACCTGAGATAAAGATGTACATGGACCAGGGGCCTTACCGTGAAAATAGTGTGATCCATATCCGGTGTGTAGCTCAGCATCTTCCCGTCAGGAAGTCAACAATCCATCTGAAGTTCAGGAAAAACAATGAAATATATCAGATGACATTCTCAGAGACAACAGAATATGGCAATAGCATGACGATCAACCGCACCTTACATACAACTGTTAGATACCAGAACGAGGAGGTAATGTGCTACTACCAGGATGGACATGAGTACCTGGTGACTACAAAGCACATAAGAATCATACGTAAGAGGCATTGCACATAGATAAACTTAACTAAGTACTACTCTACTACTTTATTCAACATAATTTGAACAAATAGTATCATCACATGTTCTAGCATTTAAGAATCTAATTGATCTCTTAGATAGAGCAATTATCGTCTGTAAAGTGGGTAACACAGAAAGGGAAGTACATATTATTCTGAATATGAGAGAGATAGGTCATGATATATCGGTTGTTGATAAGTCAGCTGTCACACTTATCAGCCTCTTATCAGTTAGGACGGTTTTAATTACATACTAGATATATCGGTTATTTGTGCTTCCAGTATTGGTCGGTCATTTTGGGTATATTATAATTAGCTATAATAAGTTGGGCACTGGGAGGGACCAATAAGCAAGTCCCCATCCCATCTCCTCTCGTCATGGGTATGAGTGCACTACATGTACTCTTAAAACACTACAACCACTAGCCTGCTCTTTGATGCACGTAGGCCTACATGAAGGTATACTTTTGTATTGCATTACTTCAAAAATAGGCTACTAAAACTACCGACCATATCATTACAAATATGTTGAGGTTAGTATTAAACCCTGATACATGACTCCGCACCTGGTCAGAGTGTATCGTGCCAGGTGCATACACAGTACAAGGGGCTGGAGCAATGTTGGCAAGGGACTCAGAGACTGGGTGTGCCCCTCCAAATCGGTGTTTGTTAGCTACTGTGTACATCATGTACACGGTACATGATATACACATTCTTTTTACATAGATCGGACAGGAATCAGACAATGCAACCCCCTAACAAAGCATTTAGCACCCTGTGAATATACTTTCCGTAAAACCTCGCATATAAGCCTAACTCGCGTATAAGCCGCACCCCGACTTTGGGCCGATCCTATAAGCCGCACCGGTGATCTGATTATGGCGACTTTTATACTGTACTATAGTAGCAAAAACTCGCGTATAAGCCGCACCCTGAATCTGTGGCGATCCTATAAGCCGCACTAGCGATCTGATTCGCGTACAAGCCGCGGCCTGTACGCGAGGTTTTACGGTACTGTGAATCCCACACACAAAGCTGTGAGAAGCCTAGAATGGCACCTCAATAGAAGTCATTCAATATTTTATGTGTACTCGGATTTTTTGGTAAAAAACCTTCAACGTTCATTAGAGTTATATAGACCCTCGGAGGTAAACTTGATTTTTAAAGGTTAGACTAAAATGTAGTAGAAAAAGTCCCTCACCAAACCAAGCCAAGGAGGTGGGATGCATTTATATCCCCCTTTCCTCCACTCCCCAAACACCCCTGTACCTCCCCCTCCCTTCCTCCCATAACAAGCCCTCCCCCTCCCCCGATCTAGAGAACCGGCTGATTTGAAAACCGGCCATTTTTTCCTGTAACGGAGGCACCCGATATATTTATCGAGACTTCACTGTATTTACATCAAAATCTGATCATCAACATTTTCAAGTGTCATGTTGATAAAAGTAAATAGAGAACTTTTATGGGTTTCTGTCTTTTCGGTTATATAATACTTTCTACAAATACATTTCATGCTCTGCATAATATATTCTGCTCATGTACTGTTGCTTTACTCCACCCATATGGCTATCAGTGTTCTTGACTTTGATAATCAGTTTAACCATTTTCAGAAAACCTAACAAATGATTGGTTTGAGGTATTTGAGGGCCGGCCAGTTGAATTAGTGTGTCCTTCCGGTAACCGCAGTAACCAGTACTGGGTGAAAGATGGTGGATACCAGAAGGATGACAAGACCTACTACACTGACATGTCTGCTACTGACGTGCAGCCTATCAGTGGTTATCAGTACGTCTTAAACTATACAAACATCTCTGATGAGGGGAGATACACATGCCTTGAGAACATCGCAGGACAAAGATATGCGTTATCTCAAGTGGGCCTCAAAGTCTATGGCAAGTGCTATCTTTGTATTCTAGATCCAAGGATTCATTTCATTAATCATAATACAACTTGTAATATCAATAAAATCGGGATGTTATATCTGTTATGAATATGCGATCAGCTTCCAGTATTCTAGAATTGTTAGACCAGTGATAAAGAATCCAGCATTGGCAGACTTTCTTGCAATTTGTGAAAGCCAGACTCAAGAGAGATAGTTCACTTTCTTTGATGCGAATATAGCGTCCCCTTACCCTGAAGCGCCTGACTATGGATCATAGTTGTTTTGAATATATACCAAGGATCAGTAACATTTTCATTTATTCATCAAAATATGTTCTTTGACAGGCATGTTGTTTCTGATGAAACATGGACCTTATGAAGATGGAGAGACCATTCCAATAACATGTGAAGTCAGCAACCTCCAGGAGACTGCATCCACTGTGGACTTAAACCTGGTGTTACAGAGTGGAGTGATAGCCACATCCAAGGTGGAAGATGGGAATAATGGTAGTAAAAGCCTGGTCATAAAGTTTGATCTTGATATGAAGCGATCAATGAATGGTGAAGGGCTCAAGTGTATTTTCACATCAGAAGCATCACAAGATATCCAGATTGGACAAATGTTCCTTACTAGTCTTGAACCAAGTAAGGCAATTTGATGAATTATTTCAGTATCTAAAGATAGGGCTCCACTACCCGATGCTGTTGTCAGATCAGAGCTTTTCTTACAAATCGGCTGCCCCGATATAAACATACCCTAGGATAAAAAATCCGTTCTGACCATCCATGTAACAGATTTGCCTTTGTGAGAAATGACCATAAAATCATAGGTTATGACATTTGTAATTAAAGACTACTCAAATCAAAACATATAAATCTGTAAGTCTGTATGTTTTCAGATAATTGGTTATATCAATAACACATTATACAATATACACTTTGGTTTTAACATTGCCTAATACGACCCAAGGGCACGGTTTCTGAATTTACTGTAAGTATGTGTTAAAGGCTAGATACATGTTTGTACAAAGTAGGCATGGCATGTAATATCCCACTCTTTCTTGACAGGGCAAATTCATCTGGCCATCGTAATTGGAATTCCTAGTGTTGCCATACTTGTGGTTGCCATATGTGTGTTCATTGTAATTAGATACCTATGCAGGACGAAGCAAAAAAGGAAAGGTATAGTATTGTCTTATATCAAATCTGCACTGCAGAATTATTGATACCTAGACACTAACTATCTCAGAATGGCATGTTTTTCGATATTGTCATTGAAGCTCAGACAACCAATGTGCAAATGGCACAGAATGAACGTGTTAGATAAAGCCTGGACTAATTCTCACAAACATGGTCTCGTAACATACTGAAACTAAAGCCTTATTACTCAACCTTCATAAGATGAATTGCATGCGAAAATTGTCACAAATAGTACTCCCATTACCTAGAAAGTACTCTGTTCTAACACATACTCTTCTTTCAGAAGGTGACACGTATAGTGAACTTGATGAGCAGGAAATGTCCATACGGGGAGTTGTTATAGAGGGTAAGCACACAACAGGCATTTCCTAATCCACATACAAGTAATGATACTGCCACTGTAGTACACCTTTTTCAATATAGCTAGATCTAGAAGAGGAAACACAGCTTTTCTTAAATATAATAAAAAGCAAGCAAGACCTCTGACTGGCAAATAAAAACTAAAACTTTATATTCATTCAAAATCATGCAGATGTTGGAAAAAGTAGAAATTCGGAGCCTCCACCCATCCGTCCCCGTCCTAGGGGGCGAGATGTTGCAGAACCATACTTGATAAGGACATTTGAAGGTAGGCAATATCAATGTGTCTTGTATCACAACGTCTATGTCATGTACATGACGTCAATACACACCCTTTAGTGGTAAACGTAAAATGCTATATATTTGTACATAGTGATATTTCAAGTCAGCCCTTTCTTGGTCCCTATGTGCATAGTTCACTTGTTCTTGTTCATTTAAGGTGGATGGGTGTGGTTATACCTAATTCATACAGACCCCTTGTGTACTTCTGAAACAACTTTTTGACAGACTTACACATGCATAGTGTGCAAGAGGTCTGTTCTGCTGAGTTGACTCTGATATGGCATGCCATGTCCTCACTCAAGTTAATTATTTCCCATTGTCTTATCTCATGGATATCAATTCACATCATTGGTTTCAGATGAAGGGACCTATCTCACAAATCCAGAGTGTACTGGAAATGGAAATATCTCTGACCAAGGTAATAAGGGTCCAACTACATATTGTGTGAAATACTGTATTAGAATTCCATTGTTGTGATCATAAAACATATTAGGCCTCTCAAAAAAGATTGGTTTCTCTTCGCTGTGCGCATCATAGAAATCAGGTTTTATGATAAAACTATTTATTTTGCAAATTGTTGGTGAAAAACATGTTAAAAGTGGACGTGTGTTGGTATATTTCGTATCAGATTAAAGTAATGATGCCTCTAGTGCAGTGTGATTGAGATAACTTACAATATGTCATCTTCCCATCTTTTAAAGATCGATGAATTCTTAACTACTTAAATGTGAATCTTAGCCTATACTATCCATTTAAGCCCACGAGTTACATAAAGAAGCCTCCCTCATCAAGTTTTTCCGTATTTGGTTATGTGAAACAATTTTCTTTTGAGTGGCCTGACAGGATAAAAGGTAGATGCGTAATGTTGATGGTTTTTAATTGTAGATGTGTCATCAGATTCCTCAGACTACTTACCCATGACCTATACAGGTAAGCACAATTTACTTCACTTTACTCATTGTGCATGTATCGAGTGTGAATCAGGGTAAATTCCAGCGTAAATATGTCAAGTGATACTTAGAGGGAATTTACTGGGCATCATTTTTTGGTGAAATTTTTTTTTTACTCTCCTAAGCCTAATGTCTGACCTCCCCTCGGTGGTACCGGGTACCGGGGAGGCCATGCATCAAGCCCTCTTTTGTGGAGTTGAGTGGCTTTCCGCAAAAAATGTAAAGGGAAATTAAACATGCAATAAAGACTACCATAAAGTCGCATAAAAACACCCTTTAAGAGCTCAAATTCAGGAGATGGTCGGGACTGCCCCCCCCCCCCTTGCCGCTACCCATCACTAGCCAGTATACTCTCCCAAGCTATCAGGCTGTAGAGTTTTTAATATCAGATAATAATAATGCCAGGCCCTTTAAGAGATCGGCAGTCATGTTAAATCCGACATGGTGACATGGCCATTTATTAAAATTGACATGGGACATGGCCATGTAAGTGACATGGGACATGGGGCATTTCTTAAATTCTTCATGTGATAGGGTCTTGGTGATATGAGAAAGATGATTGGACAGTGCATCGGAGCGCACAATTTTGGTTCTAAAGGTTTCACAATTTTCTTGGGGTGGGGGGCGGGGCTTATCAACATCTCTTAGTGACATGCGTTTTTCATAAGTGACATGTGACATGGGCCTTTCTTAAAGTGGCATAATCACTGTGCGTATCCCACTTACAATTTTTGTACTGTTCTAGTCTACTATGTGGTTAAGTGCGAGTGGTGAGAATATCCCTTTAATACCGACATGCGTTATGGGGACCCCCTCCCACCAAGGGCCTCAAGCTTAGTGAACTGACCCCGGCTCCTGCCCATGCTGCTCACGGCCAGGAGGGTTATGACGTATGAAAAGGGGTCACTAACATGCAAAGGAGGCAGACTCGAGGACTACCACCCCCTGCCACCATCTCTACCCAAAGGTAAAATACACCCCCCCCCCCCCCCCACCAAAAACCCAACCCAACTTCACACGACTGTGTAACTGGTAACAACGGGACGTAACAAGGACACTGGGGTAACTTGGTGTAGGTCAGCAGATGGCCACACCAAAAAAATTGTGTAAAGCGTAATCAGTTCAGGTTGGGATTCAAACCGTTTCAGAAAACCCACGACCTACACCATATGAGATTAGACCAGAGCTTAGATCAGAGCGCCACAGAGGATCTGTCACTTGCCCACATTTAAATATATACACCATTTGAATTGGATTTATTGTTCATAATAATACACAGAGATCTAGTCATAGTATTAAACAAGGTATAATGTAATGCAATAGAAATCGACTAGCCAAATATGTTCATCACTTATGAACATAATAATTGGGAGATGTTGGGTTTTAAGGTACATGTTCTATACAACGGATGCCATGACTGAGGGGTCTAGGCGCAGGTACATGAGTCCTTTCCATGTAGGTTCGAATCTTATGACCTTCCTTGGTTTTTCAAAATGAATTGGTGTCCAAATCCTTCCGACAGCACCAACAAAACCTCCCGACAGCACCTACAAACCTCTGGAAGCACTTACAAATGCCTCCAGACATCAATATGGTAATAAACCTAGAGTAAGGACACTAGCCCCGACAACTGAGCGGAGTATAAAAGCTTTTAACTGGAAGCTTATTTCCATAGGCATATATCTATAGCCATAATACTATAGTCGTTATACCTATCGTATTGCAAGGCCTATATTTACACAGAGGGTGCCGACCTAATGTTGATGGGATCTTTTTATCTATTGGTATCTTATACTAGAGTATATGGTTGGTGTCAGAGAGGCATGGGGCATGGGATACTTGTATGAAAATTTGGTGACAGAAAGAGAAAGAAAGAGACACAGTAGTTCTGTCACCTTGTGATGACAGTTAGCCTGCAACGTTCTCATAAAGTAGGCTGTGTGGAACCCGCTCTTATGGCATAAATGTGGGAAACACAAATCCATTCTTGAACATTACGCACAGATGTAACTTTCTAAATAAACAACCAGCCCAGAAAATGACACAGGCCCTCATACCCCGTCCCTTGATTGGTAGTAAATGGTGATTAGCAGAACGGCAGAACCAACCGCGGCCGACTACTGTCTCATTATAATAATATGAAGTATCTTCATATATAGAATTGATTACTCTCATGGACTTTGTTATGATACAGATGAGCGACCTGAGAAATCTGCTGACAATCTACTAACGACCTCAACAAGTAAGCAAAATACATGTACTACAAGAAAATATGTAATGAATTAAAAGTGAGATTTAAAAAAATTGTAAATAGAAGGAAGTTTAGGCTATACAGTAGCTTTGGAGGCTTTCCTAATATTATAGTAGCTTACATATGGGAGGCTTTGTAAATGGCTAAATAGTGACAGGTAGTTTGGTGTCGATATCTCACTCTTTATTGTATCACTGAATCCTGGCTTCATACAAAGTGTTATCAGTGTTATTCATATGTCAACATTTGCAGATCCAGCTCCGACTAAACCATCCTCCGACTACCTACCCATGGGCCCCATAGGTAAGTCCTTTAATAATTGCACTACTGTAAAAGCTGCAGCTGGTATGCAAGTCAGATCGGTAGTGGGGCTTATAGGATGAGCCAAATCCAATGTGCCGTTTATATATGATTTCAAAAAGTATACCGAAGTTTGGGATGGTGCTAATATGCAAGTTCTTCTCAGGGTTTATTCAGAAGGTCTGTGTAGCTTATAGGATCAGCCCAACAAATAGTGGGGCAGATAACCAGTTGAATTGTGTAAAAATGCGATACAAGCATGAAAGTTAGTCGAGTGACTCCTTATAAACAGTGAGCATGGCTGTAGCTAGGTAGCCGATTCTCTTAGCAACAAACCAAAAGCACCATCAGAACCCTTGGTGTTACTTTAGTGGGGGTAGGCATAGTTTAAATTCAGCTAAGGACCCTGTAAATGTGTGTTGCTAGGCAAACAAACAGTAAGAATGACTGTTGCTAGGCAAATAAAGTGGAACAGTGGCTGTTTCTAGGTAACAAATACTCTTAGCAACAAACAAAAAACACCATAAGGATCTTTGGTGTCACTTTACTAGGGGTAGGATTCATTAAAATTCAGCTAAGGGCCCTGTAAATGTGCGTTGCTAGGCAAATAAACAATAAGAATGACTGTTGCTAGGCAAATATTTGAATTAGGGACCAGAAAATAAGCTTATTAAAGTCAGAAAGGTGCATTTATTGGGGATGGGCAACCCAAAATTGTTTCTAGAGGGTCTTTTAATGTTCGAGCTGTATACAATGGGCTATAATTTTAGGTTGCTATGGAAAACTGCTGTTGCTAGGTAACCATTCATCCTGGCAACAATTCATGTATACCAATACATTCTTTAGGGTCAATATAGGGGGGTAGGTATCCTTGCAACTTTTCTAATACCAACATATATACTCATTATTGAAGGTTTTGGTGATTTTTAGGGTTGCTAGGGAAAATGGTTGCCATGGCAACAAGAAAATGGAATTTTCAGATGACAATATGGGTCAATTTTAAGAATAACCCATAAGGAGTCACTATACCAACTTTTACGCTTGTATCACATTTTGCACGATTCAACTGAAAATGGGCAGTTATCGGTCCGAGAAATGAAAGCATATCATTTATAGGGTATAATCGAGGCGGGAAGGTTGGAACCGCCGGGTAACATTAGAGTGCTTCTGCGCATGAGCTAGGTCTGGCTGTATCCGGGAAGACGGCCAGTCGGCCATTCGGATTGAACTCTCACTGGAAGAAGGGTGTCGGCGCATTGGTTCGCAATTAATTTACGCTAAGGAATTACGTCAAGTTTGAGTCAGGAGCAAGTATAAGGTTTCCTTAATAAGTGAAGGATACGTATAGACACTGTCAAGTATATGGGACAGCGTTTTATTGGATTTAAGTGGAAGACGAACCGCCGGCATCCAAGGTGCCGCCATCTTGTGTGAGACTCAGGTAGCGCCGTTTGTAAACAAAAGCACGTGTGAATGAAGGCTTGTCGAGTGTGCGGCGAATCATATGATGGCCGCTCGAACCCTGGAAGTGACTTTTGCAAGCAGTGTGAGGGGGGGAAGGATGAAGACCTCAGTGTGTATTGTGGAATTAAGGATCAGGAACATGGTACGGGAAATGAAGATAGAGGTGTCAGTGGTGCTGTGGGTGGACGACGACAGCATAATGCGAACCCGAGCGTTCTGGCTGACGGAGGCTCCGCTACGAGAGGTCAGGTTGGATCAAATGATAGCACTAGTGGAAGAAGAAGTCATGGCGATGTGGGATGCTCAGGTGGCGTTGTACCAGGCCAGAGTATTCCCGAGGAGGCAGATGAATCAATAGACTGGGGTGAGGCCTCTGACGGGGCATGTATGTCGTCCCTGCAACAGGAGTTATTATATGAGCAGCTGAGGTTAAAAGCCTTCGAACGCAGCGAACAAATTGCAAGGATGAGAGCTGAAGTTTCTCGTCTTAGGGAGAGGTCTCGTCAGGTAGAGCTCAGTAAAATCCAATATGAAGAGGAAGCGGATGAGGCTACACATGCTATTGCCTTGAAAGAACGTTTGAAGTCGAATCTGGTAGAAAAGGCGGTGCAGAGGGACGCAGTCAGGCAGCGTGAGTTGGCGGAGAAGCTCAAACTGGAAGGCGCTGGCAAGGATCCGGGTAATGCTTCTCAAAATGGCCGCTCCTCCAGTAGTGACGATGTTACAGGTAATGAAGGGGGTTCAGATGATGAAAAAGAACTTCCTAAGAAACCTACCAAGAAAGAAGGAAAAGCAGGGAAGAAGAAGAAGGAACTGAAGAAGAAGAAGAAGAAGAAACAGAAGCAGCCGGAGGAGGAGTCTGCAGGAGAAGACGACAGCAGTGACAGTGAAGGTACGATAGAGGTGGACTTAGATTTTGATTTGAAGAGACTGCTCCCGAAAAAGGACAGGAAAAAACTTTTGGGGTATGAAGAAATCCTGTATTATTCTCTACGAGATATAGAGTGATTATTGGAAAAGGGTCAGAAGGTGGCTCCTTATGTTGGACACCTCAGGTTTCTATGTGGTAAGGACCTCAAGAGGTACGCGTACGAGAGTATTGTCCAGTACGATGCTATTGTAAGGGAACAGGCTGGAAATGATGGTATAAAGGCATTTGGTAAGAGATCAAGTGATGTGATACATGAGAATTTGGGGTCTGATGCTGTGTTGGCGAGGGGGGGGGTAGGGGAGGAAGGGGGCGTGGCAGTTGTAGGGGGTTTGGTTTTGCACCAAGGGAGATGTCTACCCAAATATGTTTCGGTTGGAACGAGGGAAAATGTATGTGGGGAGAAAGATGCTTTAGAAGGCATGTTTGCATGGAATGTGGGGATGGCTCACATTCTGTGGGAAGATGTGGGGTAGTAGGGGGGGTGGGGGGAGGGGGGCCATTTCCAGGAAGGGGCAGGGGGGGGTATGAGGTAGGGGGGACAGCTGACGCCTGGATCTGGGGGGGTATGGATGTTGTGAATGTGACGATTGCTGGTATGTGGTTGACATGGTGTGTATTTGGGTTTTGTTGGAAGATACTATCGTGTGTAATTTTCAACAGGTTGTATAAGGTAATCGAGTTGGAATGTATAAGTTTAAATATAGTGATATCTGAACGTCAGATGAATGGGTTATTAATGCTGTTATGCCCAATTGTATGTGAAGGTATTATAGGTTGTGATATGCTGATAACGTATTTAAAAAATAATAATTATGTTAAAGCACGAGAAAATGTATATGAGAGGCTCGAGGGCTGTGCTGGTAAATTGATATCTGAAGTTCTGGATCAGGCATCTTTTGCGGGTAATTCTGAGGTGGAGGAATTTGTAGCCTCATGGGGGTCGGTGAGATTATGTGTAGGTACTTGCACTCATGCTATTCATGGAGTGAAAATTTTGTTGAAGCCTTGTAACATGTTGCGGCATGTGGTTAAGACTGGCATTTGGGACTATAATATGAAGTTTATATTTGAAAGCAGTTATATTGGTTGTGCAATTGTTAATGAAAATCTAGATGCGAGTTATGATAGAGTTAATTATAATTCAATTAATGAAACAAAAGCTAAAGACTGTATGGATGTTATTGTGCAAGAAGAATTATCAGAAGGTATTATTTCTGTGGTTGATATTAAGCCAACTTGTATACATTCTTTGGGTGCGGTACCTAAAGGGGACGAAGACATCCGATGTATTACAGACGCGAGTAGGCCTAAAGGCAAATCAATTAATAAGTATGTGGAAGATATCTTGGATCCTTTCAAATATGTGGTTATCAGCATATCACAACCTGCCCCACTAAAAGTATTAATGCATGGTAATATGAACATCTGCAAATATCTAAGTTTTTTTTGCGATTTTTTTAGCAGTATTCCATGGAACCTATGATATACAGACAAAAGCCCACTGGTAAGATGTCAACATGCATCTTTTGCCACGTGTTATCATTGTTATTCATATGCTAATATTTGCAGACCCAGCTCCGACTAAATCAACCTCCGACTACCTCCCCATGGGCCCCATAGGTGAGACACTATGACAACTCATCTTTTGTCATCTGGGCCATATCAGGGGAGACCACAGGCTGAGTGTGATGCAGCCCAGACCCTAACAAATAAGGAATGTGTAAATGAACTTCAGAGAGTGGGCCTTTGTATTTATCAAATGTGTAAAAATCAAATTGCATTGATTCATTGATATCCCAGGACGTGAAGATGTGCAATACAGCTACACCGTAGTCAATTGGAGCATGGAATATGGAGATTCCAGTACTAATTAACTCTCATATTCACCATGCAATAAAAACCCAAGCTCACACTGCCTTGGCAAATCAGTTTTTTTTAAATATGAAATCAATAACATATTTACATGCCTGTGATTGATGATTATATTCTGTTTCTCTACGTATAATGCTGAAAAAGGGAAGAAAGTAGACCCGCCTACCAACCAACCCACACACGCAGAATCAGAGAAGTCTTCATCTGAGGACATTCATGACTATCTGGATATAATCAGTGAGTAATTCCTTAACTCTCATGCCTTGCAACAGGGAAAAAAAGGGGCCAGTGAAAAGTTATAATATCTACAAAACAAAGGGTTTCTTATGATATACAAGTTTTGAATTGGAAATAAATCCCACCAGTGTAAGGCTTAAACTAATCAACAGATGAGATTTACTTTTTTATTCTTTCCATTGGCACGATTTGACAAACACAATGATAAATGAAATAACTCCACTAAATACTATTTAGGGAAAAGATTAATTAGTAGCCATGCATACAAAACAACCTAATCTACTGGATAAAAGACTTTGTTTTTGGTTGTGTGACAAATCGCAGCAAGATAGCGGTGACCGACCCCTTACTGTTTGTTAAAAGAATTTGATGTACATTTGGACTGTATGAAAGTTTGATTTGTGTTTTCTCTGATTCCCACTATAGGCAGCAGTAGTGAGGATAATGCCGTAGACTGCACTGTACCCTGTGTAGGAGTGAAGAGCCATGTAAAGCCGTCATCAGGCACTGACCTCACTGACCCTGCAGACAGCCTCGGTTTACGAGGTAACTATACCACCTACATTATAGTGGCATATTTAGTGCACCTTTTCAGTTAAGAGTTTACAGCTATGTCTTGTTTTTTTAGCGCAGGTGAGATCAGGGCATTGAAACCACTATCCCCTGAGAAATATCTATAGCTCTTTAAAAAAAAGGTGATATAATAGCGCAGGGTAAACTATTGCTCAACGTTTACAGGTAATTGTGCGGGGTACTAAACCGGAGCTCACACAATGTGCGGGGTACTTGGCCTTGTTCTATTAGTATTGACTACAACTCCATGAGTAATATTATATTAGAAAGCAGAGCGTATACCTTATTACTTTTGATTATAGGGAATACATGATTCTAGGATATTCTATATAATACAGAAGATAACTAGCGTCAATTTTATTGAATTCCCAATAACCTATTTTAGAGACCAAAACTGAGGATGCAACATGTGAAGACTATGAGAAGTTACAAAGGGCAGGAGAAAGTAAGTCGGCAAATAGATAAACCAGTTGTCAGTGATATCGCTATGTCTTTGTTCCCATGGCGGTACCACCATGCCAACAAAGACACATCTATCCTAATCATCGTGGTGTAAATAGTCTTGGTAAACATCAGACGGGTTATAAGATGGTGGTTGGGTGTTCTCTTTTTTGACACATCGTGATCAAAGGATAGTCAAATAAAGCACTCAGTAGTAACTTGCTATGGCTACAGTTGTGCATAATTGCTACATTTTTCGCCAAGACACTCGGCACTTGATTGATGAATAATGAGAAGGGATGTTGCTATTAAAGGGTTAATGTAAGTTTGTCTTTCTGCAAAAATGTTAAATCCTTGCCTTGTGAGTAGTATAGTATGTATCTGAACGGGACTATAGTTAAGTACTGTTTATTACTCAATCGACATGCAGCCAATCAGAGGCCTCCATTTGGTCACGTGACCCGTTGCCATGGTAAAGTGACCTACTTAGGGCTCTCAGCCAATCAGAAGCCAGCATTCTGGGTGACCTACTGACCTACTTAGAAGCTCTCAGCCAATCAGAGGCCGGCATTCTGGTAACCATGGTAACGTGACCTGCTTACGTCACGTGACCTACTTAGGCTCAGCCAATCAGAAGCCGGCATTCTGGTAACTAGGGTAACGTGACCTACTTAGGGTTTGTTTGTAAACAACACCACGTGGCTCTCTTGTTTGTAAACAACACCACGTGACACGTGACTGTTTGTAAACAAACAACTTATATATAGAAAATAAACACAACAAGTTCCATGTTATGTTAAAATTATATTTTCAAAAAAAAAAAAGCACATCTGTTACAGCGTCTATGTGTAACTACGCGCGTTCTCATTCAAACACTGTAACACTATCATACCGTAGCAGCAGCAGGTAGGACTGGAATAAAAGCAAGCGCACGAGCAGAAGCGACGACACCAGTTGCACCATCCGGCCGTCGCGTTGGTAGCCCTACTACTCGTCGCGCGTTCAACTGGAGGTTTAAGAGTGACAAATGACGATTCTTTGTCGACGCGACTGCTAACATCAGCATCGGCAGCAGCATCGGCAGCAGCATCGGCAGCAGCATCGGCAGCAGCGGCAGCAGCCTCGGCAGCAGCGGTAGCAGCAGTAGCAGCAGCTGTAGCAGCAGTAGCGTGAGCATTAGCAACTACAGCAGCAGCGACAGTAGCAAGGGCGGCAGAGCGGGCACTAGCAGCGTTATCAGCGGCGTCATCGGCAGCCGCAACAGCATCAGCAGCAGCAGCGTCGGCATCGGTGGCATGAGTAGCTGCATCGGCGGCAGCAACAGCAGCAGTCACAGCCGCAGCGGCAACAACAACAACGTCATCACAACCAGCGTCACTAACAGCCGCAGTAAATGCAGCAGTAGCACGCTGAGCAGCACTAGCAGCAGCAGTAGCAGAGGCTACAGCATCAGCTTCACATTCGCGCGCTGCTTCGTCATTCCGCTTCATGTCACGGTAGCAACTTTCCATCATGGGGATCTGCAAATTGAGGCGCGGTGCTGGTGGTGGTAGTAGTAGTAGTAGTAGTAGTAGTAGTAGTAGTAGCGTGAACGATGATGACGATGCCGAATACGGTTTCACTCCCCCTTATATACCCTTACTCCCCCCTTTTTTTTTCAAGCCACCGGCCAGCTGCCCCCTCACGGCAGGTCTTTAGATCAGCCTTAAGTCGCTTACTACGCAGCTCATCATCCCTCTAATCGCATTTTCCAGCCGCGGGCCGGCTGACTGCTGACGACAGGAGAGGGTGATTTGTTTTTCTTTAGATTTAAGCCGCTTACCACACGCACACCCTCTAGTCACAGACAGAGTGACAGAAAGGGAGGGGGTCGCTTTGTTCACGCTACCTGTAGTTGTTTTTCTATACACACGCTGAGCCCATGACCCGCTAATCCTTTATACAGGTAACACGCGTTCAACTAATTACTCTATTGTATGACAGTCGGTACACGGATTTAATTTTAAACCACCTTCCCATCTGGATCCATGTCTGGCGGGGTGGAAGGATCCAGCTGAAAAGCGTGATTAGGGCTTTTGTTTCTCTTATGATAGCAGCAGGTCAGCATGCGACAGCTGAAAATGTCAGACTCGCCGCTCCTATAAAAGACTGAGATGCGTCTCTCTTTCCACACACCCTTCTACCATCGCCGCCGACACCGCCACCGCCGGCCAGCCGACCGCCGCCACCGCCTGCAGTCACCGCCATCACACCAGCAGGGAATTTCGAGCTGAGTCTGCTTATTGCTTATTTTTTTTGTTTGAGCTTTTTGTTTTTTAAATTTTTTTTATTTTCACTCAGTCTTTTTTGTTTCGGAGGAAAGAAATATGGCGCTGCAGAGGGCGCGAGTTTCTAAAAGACGGTGGCGCGAACAAAGTGCTCTCTTCAACTGCCCGGCTATTTTTTTATCTCAAAGGAGAGAGCGTCACGTAGTTGAGGTTCACGCTTCTCTTGAAGCGTACCGAATTCTCGAGAAATGCAAAGCTGAGCGCCATCGTCGTTATACAAGAGCGGAAAAGGAAAACGTAGCGACATGGCCGAGAGCCGTCTTCTCAGAACAGCATTTACTCTACTATTGCATAACAGCCGCTCTCAGCGCCCCCACTCGTTGGGCGTTTCATGAAAAGAAAGAGCACCGCTACTCTCCTCACCCTGCCTCCTCTTATAATGTGAGAATAAGCGCTATGAAACGATTCGACAAGCCGATCGGTTTCTTGGGAGCGACTGCAGCTCCCACTCGGTGGGCGCGCGTTGTGGCCGACGTGAACACGGTCTCTAAACGTTTCGACGTCGTCACTTGTTATCCCGCATATTGCAACGCAGCCGAATTGAAGAAGATAGGGACGCACCATTTTAAACCATACGCTCCAATATGTATTTGTCACCGCCGCGCTCACATGCCTTATTGCTTTTTCGAGACGATCGTGTCACAACACAGAAATAGAAAAAAAAAGCGGCAAAGCGACGAGCTTTGCCTAAATGATCAAAAAAATTAATCTCCTCCTCCTCCTCCTCCTCCTCCTCCTCCTCCTCCTCCTCCTCTTCTTTTTAAAAAAAAAAATAAATATTTGTATCAGACTCCTCTGGAGTCTGATACAAACATTTATGACTATTGAGTGAAAATAGAATTTTATCGCAAAAAAAAAAGAAAAAAAGTCACTTCTGCCGCCGCTACTGTGACACCGGCCGGTATCAATAAAAAGGTCGGCTGACTTTTCTCCACAACCATTCACTACCAACCGTTCGAGTGAGAAACACAGCAGACAGTCAGACACACAACCGCTCTCTGACGCGTCCTGAAAAAAAACGAAAAAATGTCGAGTAGTAAAAGCTCTTCACAGAAATTCATTTCGACGCTCGACTACAAGGACCCTTTAGTTGTATCATTAGCGGTCCGTCGGGTTGTGGAAAATCGCGCTTGGTGGATCAATTTCTGAGCGACGTGAACAATTTGGTCACGCCGCCGGTGGAAAAGACTTTTTACCATTACGGCGAGTGGCAACCTCTGTTTGAAAAAATGCAAAATCAGTACGGTGTGGAATTCAGAGAAGGTCTTCCTAGCAAAGAGTCTATAGCGGGAGACGTGGAAGTAGCAGAAGACGCTTTACGACCCCACACTCTACTGATATTGGACGATCTGATGAGCAGTTCCAATCAGCAAGTGGTAGCCGACATCTTTACTAAATACTCGCATCACTGGAACGTGAGCGTCATATACATCACTCAGAACCTATTCCAGAAATCACCCGACTTTCGAACTATGAGTCTGAACGCTCACTACATGATCGTTTTCAAGAACCCGCGCGACATGGGGCAAATAGCTAGTCTGTCTCGCCAGGTGTTTCCGTCCAACGCGGCGGCCCTTTCTAGTATATTTACCCATGAACTCAAGCGACCTCACTCATACCTCCTTCTGGACTTCAAGCAGTCAACACCTGACGATCTGAGAATACGCTCCTCTTTGACGTCCATACACTCTCAGCTAGTGTTCGTACCGCTAGACAAAAAAAAGAACAAGAGAAAGCAGTAGCAAAAAAATGTCTTCTCATCTACTCGAAAGACACTTTGGTACTCTCAAGCACTTAGCTAAGTGCTCGCCAAAGGACTGCTCGCATCTAATAGACTCTGGAAGCGACGATCTGATCGCAGCGTTAAGTGAGATCTGTCACAATTTACTGGTAGGGAACATCCCGCTCAGCGACAAACAACTGGACAAGCTTCGAGAATCGGCTGACGTGTTGAGGGAGGTCGGCAAAAAATCTACGCCCATCAAAAAAAAGAGACGCGTCTTGGTACAAGAGGGAGGTTTCCTCATTCCGGCTCTCATAGGGATGGCCTTACCGCTTATAAAGAGCATTCTCCGTATATGAGACACCTCATTCGACACCTACTCGCCGACAGCACCACCACCACCACCACCACTACCGCCACCACCAGCGTCATTGCCACCGTCGTCCCCATGACGGACTCAGAGCAGCAACAACACTACAAATGTTTAGCGCTCGTGGATCCTGAGACGCTCTACAAATCATCACGAGCAGGTCTACTTCATCATGTGCCCGCTGCTGCTGCTACTACTAGCGCTGCTACTACTGCAGTCGCTGCTGCTAGTACTTCTACTGCTCCAAACCTTCCTCCTCTTCCTGATGAGCGCACTGAAAAGAACGAGAGTTCCGCTCCTGCCACCGCCGCCCGCCTACCTGCCGACATGGCCTATTACCACAAGCAGGCAGAACAGTCCCTTCATCCCGACGCGGCCTTGCACCAGGTGCTACAGTTTATCTACAGGGACTTGGATTTAGTGTTTAACGACCCCACTTTGGAATCGCGCGAGAAAATGTTGAAATACCGAAGGTTGTTGAATAGATTGCAATTTTTTCTCGCGAATCCCCACAACAGCAACATCTCTTCGTCCTACTCTTCTTCGCCCCCGGCTCACCTCCGTCAGTCTGCTGAAGAGGCCAGCGCGTCCCTACTCGAGCGGTTGGTGAACCAAGTTCCCAAGAGGAATCGCACTCGGACCGTGGCGCTGTACAAACAATTGGAGAAATCCGGTGTGATCAAGTGGAACGAGGACGGTGCGGTGCGCGAGATGTCGGGTCGGAGAATACCACCTGAGCATCGCATCAACATAGTGGACTTACTGAACGACGCTGCCAGGTTCAGGAAGACGGCGCCCAGACCGGCGGGCTACTCGCCGTTCACGAAAGCGCTGCGCGAAGCAGTTCCCACAGACTCCTTGATCGGAAACCATCTGTATAAAGCGAGCGGACCTGGCCGAAGTTTGGACACACGGCTTGCTGACAGAGGTCGGAAACGACCGAGCTTCGACTCGGAAGAAGGAGAAGCAGCAGCAGCAGCAGCAGCAGTAGCAGCAGCAGACTCTTCTCTCCAGGTGGACGATCAATCCTCTGACGACGAGGAGGACGACAGTGAACTTTTCCAAACTCCGACTTCCTATAGGAGCGTGGCGAGTAAGAAAAGGAGAGGGCGCAACCGCCTAGCGGCGAGCTCGTCGTACACGCCCTCAACAGGCCCACCATGGGCAAACCAGTGAAGAGACTGACCAAGAAGGAAAAAGAAAAGAAGCGCGTAGTAGCTAGATATACCGACGTCAAAGCGCCCTCCAGTTTCACTAGCGTGACTAAACTCCAGAAACATCATTTTCGCCACCTGAACCTGGCCGTCATCCGAGATGCTTTAGTGTCGCTGGACGCCTACACTAAACATAAACCCATTCGGAGAAAATTCGCAAGGAACAAGACTATAACCGGCGCAATCGATCAGCAGTGGCAGATAGATCTGATGGACATGCAAGCTTTGGCGTCTCACAACGACCGCTTCCGGTACGTGGTGACGGCGATCGACGTTTTCTCTAGGTACGCGTGGGCCGTTCCCATTAAATCCAAGAGCGGCGCTGATGTCACCGAGGCCTTCCGAGAGATGACAGGCACTGGCGAGAGACGACCGCGCACTGTTCAGACAGACAAGGGGAAAGAGTTTTTGAACAAGATCTTTCAAGATCACTTGAAGAGCGAGGGCATAGAGTTCTTCACTGGCGAGAACGACGACATCAAAGCTAGTCTAGTGGAGCGCTTGAACCGCAGTCTGAAGGAGAAGCTGTGGCGTTATTTCACACACAAGCGCACGTATCGCTACGTAGACGTACTGCACCATGTAGTGTCTTCTTACAATCGCACTCACCACAAGACGTTGAAAATGGCGCCGGCTCAAGTCAGCTCGGAAAACAGCGAAACAGTTTTCTACCGACAAGATCTCCCAACTAACAAACAAATCGACGAAATATGGAAAAAGAAGAAAAAAACAAAGACGTCCGCCGTCGACGTCATCGCTCCGGGTGACAGAGTGAGGATGTTGAGAACTAAAGGCGCCTTCGACAAAGGGTACGAGGGAAACTGGCGCGAGGAAGTGGTCGACGTTGCTAAGACGTTGGGAAGCAGAGGGTTCGAGCTGAAAGACGACAAGGGCGAGGAGATAAAAGGCGTCTTCTACCCGGAAGAGGTTCAGAAGGTGTACAAGAGTCGTTACGACAACAACTACCTGATAGACGAGGTGTTGCGCCGCAAGACCGTCGACGGTAAAGAGTTAGCTTTCGTACGTTGGTTAGGTTACGACGACAAGTTCAACGAGTGGATCCCCGTCAAAAAAATAACGTAGGAAAAAAAAAAAAAAAAAAATGAACATCACTCTACCTAGCAACAGCTCTATGGAGTATTATCCTGACAACAGCTTGACGTCTTTCCAAACTCACTTCGACTCGCCGCTCCTTCTGCCCGAAGCGTACGAAGCGGCTCTGACTGAGATCATCCTCCCTACAGAATGGACTAACGTGCACGACGACGACTTGATCATCGTTGTTCCTCTGCGCACCAAAGGTTCGCTAGAGGAGGCGATCCAGGTTTTAAAAGAAACTAAATTCTCCGAAGGAAAAAAACCACAGGTAGACTGGAAGAGAATGAAAAACGCGAACAGTCTGAGCAAGCTAACGTTCAGCTCAAAATTCCCGCTGAGCTGGAAGGAAGCGAGCTATGTAACGGTGGAAGAGATATCAGACACGTCGGAAGAGCAGCAATTGAAACCGGAAACAAAAAGGTTCAAGAGAGAGGTCGACTTGAGACAGACGAATGCCGTATACAAGCAGTTCTTGTCCCCGGCGGTGAAGAAGAAGGCGATCAGCGATCAAGCAAGACAGATGATCGAAAAGATGGAGAAGGACATGGGAGTGCGCAGTTTCATGCCAAACATATTCGAGATACCTCCTATTTTCACCGGAAGCAACCACACCCTAATCGAGCGCTTGAGTGAGACGTTGCGAGATGACAGACTAGAGGGCGACAGCTTCTTGCTCAAACCGATGCGGATCTTATCGTACGACGCCAAGACGAAACGCGTCACCATCAAACCGCCGAGACACTGTGCTGTCCTGCTGAGTCAGCATCTCGCATGCGTTCTAGGCTTCGGAGAGAAGGCGTGTTTCGCGTCGCCGACTACCGGCGCCTACTCGATGGATGTTTACGGGGACGTGCACTCTGTGTACATATACACCGACATGATCCAGGAGAGACGTGTGGGCGACATGCAAGTGCCGCTGTTGCGCTGCGTGGCGGTGGACAGAGGCGGAAAGCGTCGAGGTGGCGTGCAAGCTATCAGTTTTCCCCATTTGGATTATTTCCCCTTGAAATCCAAGAGGTTTACCGAGGTCGGCATCTATTTAAGAGACCGATCCGGTCATTCCATCCCATTCGGTAGAGGCGAGGTGACCGTGACACTTCATCTGAGACCTATTGAGCGCTGAAAGAGAGAAAAATGATGCGTCAACGCGTTCCGTACTTTCCACCCAGGCGCACCGTCGGCAGAGGGTACAGCGATTACTACAACGCGCAGCTGGGCAACGGCGTCAACGTGTACAGCGGGCGCTCTTTCCAGAGCGGGCACGGTTTGGGCGGCGCTCTGTTAGGTCTGATGCGCTCGGCTACCCCGCTATTGAAGTCGGTGGGAAAAACGCTGCTCCGCGCCGGTGTGGGCGTAGCTAAAGATGTGCTGGCGGGTCGGACTTTAAAGAGCAGCGTGAAAGACCGAGGCGCAGGCGCTCTGAAGAGACTGGCGAGTACGGCGTTCTCGGGAGGAAAGACGACTGTCTCGTCTAAGAAAGGGTCGAAACGTCGCCGGCATTCTCCTCAGACGGGCGGTGGCTCTTGCAAGAGACGTAGAGGGGATGTATTCGACCGGTAAGCGCCTAGGCGTTCAGGTATAAATAAAAAGACTGGAGGCGGCCGGCGTCAGTCTGTCGGCCGCGTGAAGAGAGAACACAATGGCTTACGTACACGAGAGCAGTAACGAGTGCGCGCTCTCTGAGCTCGACCTGCACACCGTAGCGCCAACTCAGACTACTATCTTAAAGTCGTCTTTCCTGGGGATAGAAACAAAAAACTCTTTAGAGGATGGAGGTAACATAAATTTCACCATCAACAAGTCGCAAGAGTACACAGACCTGAACGAGAATTACCTTCATCTGGAATGTCAAGTGCTGAAAGCGAACGGAGCGGCGATCGAGGACACCGACGCGGTAGCTCCGGTGAACAACTTGGCTCACTCGCTCTTCAAAGACGTCCAAGTCTCCATCGGCGGTTTCAAAGTGTCTGGCAACACCGAGACCTACCCTTACCGAGCTTACTTGGAAGGGTTACTCAACTACAACAAAGACGTGAAGGACGGCGTCATGAGCGCCCAGGGGTGGCATGAAGATACGCCCGGTCAGTTTGACACGTTGACTGACGCGAATGCGGGGTACAAAGCGCGCAAGAAGCTAATCTCCAACAAGCGCTTTTCGCTGATGGCGCGACTGCACTTTGACCTGGCTCATCAACCGAAGCTCATCGTTGGAGAGACAGAAATCAATCTCACTCTGAAACAAGCGGCGCCCTCTTTCTATCTGATGTGCGCCGCTGACGGAGGCTACAGCTTGAAGATCTACAAAGCAAAGCTCTACGTGGGACGCGTGCTGGTGGCGGACGCTGTAGCGGAAATGCACGAGAGAGCGGTGATAGAACACGGGCCCTTCGACTACCCGGTGAACAGAGTGGAGGTGACGACGTACGCCATCCCTCAAGGTAACAGAGATCACAGCTACACGCACTCCAACACAGGCCAGCTTCCCAAGTCGATGATGATTTGCTTCCTTGACCAAGACGCCTTCAACGGTAGCTACACCGAGAACCCGTTCGAGATGAAGCATTACGACATCAGCTCGCTTCAAGTGATAGTGAACGATCAGAAAGTGCCGAACGACGCCTACGTGCCCGACTTTAAGACCAAAGCGGCCGTGAGAGAGTACTTGGCGCTACACACGGAAACGGGGATGTACGAGGGCACGCGCTCCTGCGGTATTTCATACGATCAATTCCTGAACGGTTACACGGTGTTCCCCCTCGACTTAACCCCAGACAGATCGCACGACGGGTGTCGCGTGAACCTTATAAGAGCGGGTCAGCTGAGGGTGGAAGTCAGTTTGCGCTCGGCGCTACAAGCGACAACAACGGTGCTACTCTACTTGGTGTACGACAACGTCGTCGAGCTGACCCGAGATCGACACCCCGTCACCGACTACCACATGAACTGAAGACAAGACGGCGGTACTTGGCGTATTGTATGAACACGCTTGAAATAAGCAGAGTGTTGAAGGAAAACGTTCACACAAAACATCGTTTCCTGGGCGTTTTCTCTTGTGACACTATTCCGAAGCACCCTATCAAAGACACTTGTTTCGTGAGCAACACAGATCCGCAACATTTACCAGGTCAGCATTGGGTGGCGTTTTACGTGTCGAGCACGGGTGAAGTGTACTACTTTGATTCCTTCGGCTTACCGCCGCTGAGTGCGGAGTTCTTGTCTTTCGTGGAACGCTCTGCTCCGTTCAAGTGGCAAAGAAACCGCATTCAACTACAAGACACTTCTGCTGACACCTGTGGACCTCATTGCGTTCATTTCCTAATTGAAGCATGTCGAACAAGAAACCCCAAGAAGTGCGTCATGCGCATGAGCAAAATCCCAAAGCTGAGCGACCGGGCCGTGAGTCAGAAGCTATCGATGATGCTGTTGTGATGGGTTGTTGCGATGGCGGCCGTTTCATGGAGGCAAAGATTCTCTGCCTTGCCGAAATGGTGTTGGATTTATCCAAAGTCGTGCAATGTCTATTGGAGAGAAGTCGTCCGGGGTGTGGTGGTGCGAGTGACGGCGGCGTGAGACTTTGCGGCCTGTTGAGTTGCTGCAAATCGAAGAAGCAAGCTAAAAAAGCATAAACTTGTGTGTTTTTTCTGATTGAAATGAAAATAAAGAATAAAATGAAAAGAAAAGAAATTATCTTGTTGTGTTTTTATTTCTATATATAAGTTACATAACTTTTTTTTGTTTGTTTGTTTACAAACAGTCACGTGTCACGTGGTGTTGTTTACAAACAAGAGAGCCACGTGGTGTTGTTTACAAACAAACCCTAAGTAGGTCACGTTACCCTAGTTACCAGAATGCCGGCTTCTGATTGGCTGAGCCTAAGTAGGTCACGTGACGTAAGTAGGTCACGTTACCATGGTTACCAGAATGCCGGCCTCTGATTGGCTGAGAGCTTCTAAGTAGGTCAGTAGGTCACCCAGAATGCTGGCTTCTGATTGGCTGAGAGCCCTAAGTAGGTCACGTTACCATGGCAACGGGTCACGTGACCAAATGGAGGCCTCTGATTGGCTGCATGTCGATTGAGTAATAAACAGTACTTAACTATAGTCCCGTTCCGATACATACTATACTACTCTTGTGACTCCCCTTAATACCCCATTAAAACATTGTGCAGCCTTTACAAGATTAAAACGTTTTTGAGGTATTATTCTCAATTATCATGATCACAACGCAGGTATATTTTTTAAACTACAGATGAGGATGAAAGCTTAGAGGGATTAGGAATGCCCGGGTCATATGAAAAACTCCAGTGGATCAAAGAAGGTATGTTCTTATCTTAAATCTTATCTTATAGCGAATAATAATTGACTTCAGGTCAAAAGGTAACCTTCAAATTTCATCTTTCCCAGAGCCCCCCGACATGGATGCCTGGTTAGAGGAGAACTATGTGTCGGCTGAGACCTGTCAGCGTCTACACCAGGAGAGCGTGCAGAGACTACGGGACCTGATGCTGATGTCAAGGAGGGACATCAAGAGGTTCCAGCTGCCGATAGGGGAGGAGGTCAGGCTCTGGGCCTCTATGAAGAAACTGCACGAGAAAAAGGGCACAGAGTAACTCTGTACAGATACATATTTGTACGTGACTAATTATGCAGGAGCATAAAACACATACTTTTAAACCTAGGGAATGGTCTATTTTAACTTTTTTTAAAGACAAAAGAACGGGCAAAGGGTTGGTGAAATTTTGTGCAAGTGAACATATGTGGCATGATCTGCCAAAATGGACCTAATTGCAAGATGTACTAAGGTTCCTTCTCCCAGGGCATGACACATATTTTCAGTCCCCCCCCCCCTCTCCACAAGAAGGGTCCATATTTTTGCCACTCCCTACGGAGGGGTGCAAACTGATCGCAGCCTACCCCTTTTTGCTATAGTATTGTGTGAGCATTTTGACTAAAAAGGGTTTACTTTTTTTCAGTAACCCTCTCCTCCGCCTCCCCTTGCACATCCCTTGCCTCCTCTCATAATTATGTTTGGGTCCATTTCCAAAATTCACCAATCCCTGCCTCCCATGTTGTTAAGAATTGACCATTCCTCCAGTTAACACATTTGAAAACAACTAATTATTAGTATCGGTCTTCATTATTAAGCTTTTATGCTTGTTGCTCAGAGTAGTTAGTCCAGATGAATATGTGCGAGTAGGTAACATTATCCGGTTATCCTTGCAGTTTAGTTAGAATCTCCAACCACGTGGTCTGATATGGGCACTTTTATCATTTAAAAAAGCTGTTGCATCCTAATGACCACCTCTCCGTTATCACAAACCTTTTATTACTAAATTAACAGGAGAGAATGTGGGGGAATAGTTTAACAGTTAAGTGCAAGTGAGGGCGCAAAGAGATCAAAAGTGAACTCTATGCTAGCCCTCACTTGTTTGAGAAGATACTGGATTTAATATTTTTTGTAGGTCTGTATTTCGGAACACATTAGGCATTTGGAGGTGTGTTTATTTTTAAGGTATTAAGGAAAGGGGTTTGTTCACTTGATAACATAGAGGTTATAAATGACAACGCAGCAATTCCTTGTGATAAATGCAAACTAATTTATATCAACAGGACAGCAATGAATTGACTTGCATAAAGATTTACATATTGAAGAGGTTCAAGGCTTTCTAGATGTGTAGTGGAATCTCCAATTATATCTGAGAGGTATCAAAAAAGAACCATTGAATTCCTTGGGTTCAATTTATGGGGGTAGGTATGATTATAATCAATTTCAGGAACATGGAAATGTGTGTTTCTAGGCAAATAAATAATTAGAATAGCTGTTGCTAGGTAACTGGCTGTATTAGAAACAATCAATAGAACCATTGAATTTCTTGGGTCCAATTTAGGGGGGGGGGAAGGTACAATTGTAATCAACCTCAGGAGAATGAAAATGTGTGTTGCTAGGCAGATAAACAAGTAGAATAGCTGTTGCTAGGCAACTGTCTGTATTAGCAACAAACCAACAGAACAATTGAATCCCTTAATAACAAATGGTCGACCACCATCATTTTTCAGATATCTATACCTAAGATTCATGAATATGCATGTGTGACCAATCTGACACACGAAGTAGAAAGGACAATGAAGGATTTGTGATTGCTATCGGTCAGAAACCTTCATAAAATATGCATCAGTGTATAGTAAAGCCTCCTAGAGCTTGAAATGTGATGACTTAAGGTAGTCGATGACAACCTTAATGACGACCCTCCCTTAGGGTGAAATTTATGTTTATGTGGGGTGCGGCTTCAGTCAGTACCGTAAAACCTCTCATATAAGCCATGGTCAGTATGCGAGTCAGATAGGCGGTGTGGTTTATAGGACAAGCCTAAAGTCAGGGTGTGGCTTATAGGCAAGTTTTTGCTACTATGATACAGTACTAAATTCACCATAATCAGATTGTGAGCGTGGCTCATAGTACTGGCCTATAGTCGGGGTGCATCTAGGATGCGAGTTTGGCTTATACACAACGTTTTACAGTAGCCCGAAATCCATGGAGTATTATGTCTAAACTAGATACCAATCAAATCTTGCTCAATGCATCTAAAGTGATATGTATTTTACTTTGACTCGGGCATATATTACAGAACCCAGTGCAATTTAATTATCCTGGGAATAGACACCAATGTTAGGAACCATGGGCAAACACCAATGCCCTAATCATTGTTAATGCCAAGATACAATGTGTTCTTATTTCATTAATCCTAGTCAGTGCAGGGGCGTGGCAAGCAGTTTCAAAGTAGGGGGGACTAAGGGGTGTTTTGACCATTTTTGACCCCTTTTAACCTGACCATATTTTTTTAGTTTGACCTTTTTTGGGGGCTAGTCAAAAGTCATGTCCCCCACCCCCCGTCAAAGATATATGTAAATACACGTGAATGTTTGCAGTATTGGATTTTGATTTCTAACCCCAAAGAACAAATTTATCTTGGAATGATGATATATGAACAATAGTATGTGTATTAAACATATATGTAACCATGTATGTATCGATTGAAGATAATACCATTAAATTGGAAAAACATACAGTGTTCTCTCTGAGACTCTAGCTCAAAAATAGTATCGCTTGATTACAAATCGTAATGATATTGACTAATGTCTTGAATACCTATGCATATCTCTATGACTTTAATAACATAATCAATGTATCTGATTCTACACATTTAGTCTCTGTGTTCTCATACAGCATGACTGTAGTGTGCGCGTAGATAAACCTAACTGCAGACCAAACCAAAGTTCAAGTTCAAGTTCAAGTTTAACAGGTTTTATTGCTTCTTAATGTCAAAGACATGAGGGCCCTATCTTATCCCTCTTCTGATGTGAGTGCAGGCTACTTGACTGTCTGATAAGGGAAGGTCAAAGGAAAGTCAAGGAGCTGTACCAGTAGTGGCTGCTGGTGTGTTCATACATGTGTATGTTTGCTAGGTGTGAAGGATACTTCAATCTGGGCAAGGTCTGCGTTGCTATAGTTCCTTATCACTAACGAGGTTGGCAGTGACACCATAAGCTGAGAAGTATGATAAAAACTGGAGCATAGATGTTTTTATATTAGTTCTTCTTTTAAGAAGAAGTTACCTACTAGTATGTAATTTGCTGAAATATGTATCACAAACGCCAAACTGTAGCTATCCCTTTAAGGCTGACAGTATGTTTTAAGGTCAATGGTGATTTATTCCCATACTGCACAGTGCCAGTCAGCCTTTCTTACCAGCACTGCATCGTTGTATCATGCCAACACTGAGGTTAAGTATGTATCACTACAATAGCGTCTATGAGGGCATGAATGCAGCCCGGGTGCGTTACTCACCAGGAATGAATTCATCCATAATGATTGCCAAATGACGCCTTACATTAAGCAGGATACCAAAATATTACAAGCAAAGATATTGATTAATTTACATTTACATGATTATTCCCTTATGAAATTAATTATTTTTCCTATGATATGTATAATGTATGAATACATTCATGGTACAATGTTATATATACAGTGTATAAATACATATAACAATACATAATATCGATACATTTAAAGTATTATAATGATTGATGCAGCGAGTTGTATTGCTATACATACATGTATACACTTTAAGGTCAAATCCAACAAGGTGAATGAGGGCTGAAAAATGTAGTTTACTGTGAAATCCTGATCACTTAGCCATTATTGGTTGGTTATATCGTCTAAAACAAGTCCAATGTTGGTTACAACCCTTGTCTAAGTCTTGTGATTATAAAATAAAGATATCAACACATTTAGTCATTTTGCTCTGATTATGCTCAAATATGTTGCTTATTAGAATATGCCAACAATTTTGTTTACACAGGGGGGACACTCCAGATATCCTTAGGCTAGTTGAGAGGGAATAATCAAGACAAATCATACCATGAAGTAACTCCCCTCAACTAGAGCCATTAACCAGTCCTGTAGGCAACACTTGCTTGCTTATTATTGACCACAGTGGGATTTGGAGAGGCATAAAATCATGGGACAAGTGTTGCGATTTACAAAATTGTTCACAGTTGCCCCTTGTCTTTATGTCAATAATCAACACTTTGTCACCCATTTTTCGCGTTGTGGGATTTGACCTTTAGAGAAATGAAATGATTAGAAATGATGCTTTGTTACCGAATATACACAAGAAAAAAACAATGGATTGATAGTTATAGGGTAAATAAATAAATATCTATCCACCCAAGTCGCTAACTGTACATAAGTATTACCTATTGTCCTAGTGTGTTTAATAAAACTGAATTACAGATAGTGTACTATACTGTATACACTTTAGAGTAATGAAATAATGAGAAGTGATGCTTTTTTTTACCGAAAATATTCATGTGCGAAAAAAGAAAAACAAGTTGATAATTACAGGGTGAAAAAGTAATTATCTATCCACCTAAGTCGCTAGCTGTTAGAATAAAAGTGCTTTAAGGGAATATAACTAACGTAGGGCTGCTGTCTCATGTGGAAAATGTAAACAGATATCTATTTCCCATACAATCAACTATACCGAGCTCTAGGTTTCATACATTTCTATATGCAGTGGCAACCCGTCTATATAACGTAAATTGTTCCATTGATTGCTACCGAGGTTATTGACATGAATTAAATGTACATAAGTGTTTTCTATTGTCCTAGCGTGTGTAATAAAACTAATTATAAATTGTGTACTATACTGCTTCCCTCCATATAACAAGTGTTTCCTCCACTCTAATGTTTATTCCCCAACTGATCTATGAACAGAAGACATGATACATTCGGGTTGGGCTAAACTTAGCCCGACTCATTTATTACACTGAGAATACAATAATTCAATTACACATGAAAAAGGAATTTTCTACGCCAATGTTCGCTTCATCTTTTTTAGATGAATAAAACTTGATAATAAATACTAGTATTACAACACTAATGTCAACTATTGTCTGCAATTATATTTGAGTATTCTTTAGTATAATCAAAAGAGGGATTTGAGGTTTATAATACTTTGCCCATTATATATTTCTCAAATGATATGAAAAGGTAACTACAACTCATTATAATTCCACCATATTGTTGCCGGTGATATTATAACACATGCATATCGACATAGTGGACATTTGAATGTCAACATGGCGGACACATGCATGTGGCGTATACTAGTGTGTCGACATGGCAGCAGAACCATGGCGACAGATGTCAAAATAGCAAACAGTGGTATGCAGACATGGGCGTCATGGTATCAGCATGGCCGCCAAGGCGATGATGTCTACATGGCGGTGATCTTAATGTCACCATGGCTGTCATGTTGTAAACATGACGGCCATGGCAGTCTTGTTATATTGTGTCGATGGACAAATTCTTCAGTTAAAAAGATGATTTGGACCATGTCGACTTAATATGTTCACATATCAACATATATATTATGTTCACATATCGACATCTAGGCTTCCATGTTGACATAGATGCCGCCATGTCAACACATAGGCCGCCATGTCGACACTAAATAATCAAACCCATCCAGAAAATAGTAGTATAGATTGTTGAGATAGCAGGGGGGTCCCAAGCTTGTTTCCAAGCTAAGGGACTTCAAGGTTCATTGACATTGTAGTAGGATCATATTTGTAGAGCATATGCACATTTCATGTACCTGAGATAGTCGTTCAGAGGCTTGGTTTCAATTGGTGATATTCACACAAATACCTATGTCTTCTACTGAGAAGTACACTCAACTCCCTCCTTATGGCCACTCCGCTAATGGCCCTCTGATGGCCCACTGATGTGGCCATACTCGGGATGTCCCAACTCTTTTCCCTTTATTTTGATGAAAAAAAAACTAACCCTATTACGACCAACCCAAATGAGGAATGCCCCCCTTCAATGCGACCATCTGTAGAATGATTGAGGGTCTGGAGGGGAGGTCCTAAGTCCCCCTGTCAATGATAACAAATGGCCATGTCGCCCAGTCCATTTTAAGAAAATGAATGCCAATGTCCCATGTCACTGTCTCTTATATTGCTCACATCCCATTCACTAAGCCCAAAAATACTGATGTCGCCGTGTGGAATTTAGTGGTCTGTGCCCATATAATTAACCCTTTATATTATAGCCTTGACTTGCATTTTCATTCACCAGTTTATATGTGGATTCAGGTGACGTGCTGAGTGTGTCAGGAGCAAGCCCGGGGGATGGGGCGCGGACTGGCTTTAACATCTCGCTTGCCCACCTGACACATTCCCCTAATGATCTGTTTGACTGACTGGGAGGCGGTGGTTGTGCCCCTCCAGATCACGCAGTCTAAGCCTTAGCGATTGGAATACATTCTACACTGTTAGAAGTAAGTACTGTAGCTGAACAGTATAAAAGGAGGTATTTTTGGTTTCCAGTATTACACACACAGAAAAGTGCCTGACTCTCAGGTGAGGGTAGTTTTAGCGACAATGACTCTCACTTTTCTGAGGGTGTACATACTGTACAGCCACAATCTCACCTACTGTAATCCACTATCTGGAGATCATGGTTTTGAGTCCCACCTGGGTACAATAGGTAATACTGTTGAAATGTGCATAAAACCTTTAAATAATACAAATGTAGATATTCAAATACCACTAGCAAACATTTATATGTTAATATTGGTAGAAATGTATGTCAAAGAAAAAAACAACAAAAACGTAATTTGTATTGTGCCAAGGTAAGACTCGGTCCAAGGATTTTTTAGTTTTACAGTAGGTGAGTGTAGCTGAAGAGTATGTCATACTGGAAACCAAAAACACCTCATTTTATACTGTAAATCTACAGTATATCTCGCTGTGCAGCTACACTAACTTCTGACAGTGTACCCCTCCCCCCGGCCTCCCCCCTCCCTACATGCTTTCATGTACATTTGGCCGGAGGGAGTGGAAAAAAAAGAGAAGCTACGCACTATACTCCCGAGCACTTCTAGTTTAAATACTATAACTACAAACCCCACAGACAGCATTGACCGCCTCCAGTGCAGCCACCTCACCAATGCAGCTATTTTCGGATACTGTAAATGTACACATATTTTCGCGATTTTCGCGATTTTAAATTTTTTTTCTCCAAAATTCGTGAATTTAAATACACCTGAAAATGTACTTTTCAGTAAAATCGCGAAAATTTATACACATGAAGATGTCTACATTTACAATAGTCCCAATGGTGCCCGGATTAGAGGGCGTTGCCTGTAGTAATTACCAAATAAGGGCTTGATGACGGAGGAGGTAATTCCAACACTATTTTCATATTTCATAGCGTCTTGCTCTTCTAAATGATGCGCCCCTTTCTTATGGTTCAACTAGTTACCGCCATGACAGCTGTTATGAGCGATTATCTCTCCAGGAGGCTCTTTCAGAACAGACTGGTTAGTTGTCATAATGCGATTTTCGTCAATCTTGCAATATTTGCAATTGACGAGGGTATTTGTGGCTGGCAAAATGTGGCATTTACATTAATTTTCTATTGATTCATATACAAATTCTTCTGAAACTATTTTTACTACTGGTCGTCAGACAGGTCTCATCACGTCACCAGTTCCCTACAACCACGTCAGTTGTTCTGAATGAGCCTCCAGTACCAGTTTTAGACCATAAGAGAGACCCCTCTCAATATTTTCATGGAGCGAGGGACCATTACAGCCTGGGGAAAGTTCATGGTCTTACACTATACCCATAATGCAGCACCCACCATACGTATATTATATGACGTCATAATGGTGCCAAATATTGCACCAAACAGCAGGTGTACATACTTATGTTGCTCTGTCATAAGCCTGGGCTCCACTAGGGCGACACAGGTACCTGCGAAACGGTGCGATCTTTTTCTATGTTTACTTTTTCACATCTTGCTTTATTTTGCCTCATTTCGCTTCATTTCGCGTCAGTGTCGCCCTAACCTATCACCAGGAACAGGGTGACAATCAGGGCGACACTGCCGCGAAATGAAGCGAAATGAGGCGAAATGAAGCAAGATGTAAAAAAGTAAACACATAAAAAGATCGCACCGTTTCGCAGGTACCTGTGTCACCCTAGTGGAGCCCGGGCTATAGTCCCTCGCTCCAGCCACAGTCTGGATTAGTGGACTGTAAGATAGTCTAGTACCAGGAGGGTCTTTCAGAACGCACATGTCAGTCGTCATAATGGGATCATCGTCAAAGGGTCTCACTAGTGTAATATTTTGTGCCGGCAACCATGGCAAATTTGTGAATCCCGAGTGGTAGTCAAATGAATATTGGGGCCATTTCACGAACTACACCAGAACAATCCTTTTGTCTTTAATTTGGCCTATCCTTGTTCAAAATGGCCTCATCAGAGACAATGAATTTTAACTGGACTAGAGCCGTAGGGCCGGAACCAATCCCCAGCCTCTATGACTAAATCATTAGCGCCCAGGAACAAATTCTTATTCCTTATATAAACTAGATCTCTAGTTCCCAATACTTCATTTTAGTCCTCTTCTAAGGAAGGAGTGTATTAGGCCACATATCGCTACTCCTTATTATATGCCAGGACCCTACAGTATGATACAAATTATTCCCGACATTCATGCATGAGAAGATACTCAAATTTGGTTGGGTCCCCCCCCCCCCAATAAGGATATGCTCCCTACAACTCTGTCGATTCTACTGTCGATATTGTAGCTTCTGACGAATGGGTGGTGAGGGGCACGAGAAGATGGGTACCCGGTATATTGTACTCAAGTTACTACCCAGTAAACACAACTACGCAGCTCAGACGTAAATCTACATTGAATTTTGGTCTGAACTACGTAAATTTAAAAGGTTTATGAACGACAAAATGTTATGGCTTATTTACCAATCTCAAACATATGTGGCATAGTTTTGGCTGAAGAGAGGCTTGTACTTTTTCCATTACCACCAATGTGGTGTCTGCTCAGTAAAGTGCCACAATGCACACATAAATGAGAAATATTTTCATCTACTGTCCTTTATATATGAATAGTCAATTGTATATATGGTTCATTTGCATAATATTGAATTCATAGTAAATGAGAAATCACTGCATGGATGTGGTAGATTAGTCAAAGAGCTGTAACATTCCGTCCGTAATGTATAGTGCTACCTCCTAGTGGGACACTGAGAAATTACATACCCAATTGAAGTTGAAAAATAATGTCTTTTAACGTAGATCTACATTGATTTATCAAGTAGATTTACATCTGAATGAGGTAGATAAATGTAAATCAGACTTCTACGTCAGTTGAATGTAAATAAACCCTAATTCTTTTTTTTGGGGGGAGTTCAATTTATATAGGATAATTTAGACTTTTGGCGATGAGTTTTACATTTTAGTAATCTGGTGTTCATTGATTCCCAAACAATGACTGCATTACTGACAGCATGAGCTTTAATTTGATACCATATTCGCCAATATCTTGCAATTTTAACATATATCTTTCATCAAGCAAGTAAAAAAGAGAAGTTACCATTTCCCCAAATCATGATTTTTATGATGTGCGTCGTAATAAGAAACAACTTTTTTTTTGAGTGGCCAAATAAAAAAGATTATCTTTTTCTCTGTTGGAATACATTTGCTGAACTTCTAAATACTGCAATGCCTTAGCTCTTACTGTGCAAATTACCCAACGCCCAATCAGGATAGCCCTGTGCATAAACATATATGATATTTGTGTCAGGCATATAGATCTCCCATTATATTGAGAGTTCCATGATCCGGCATTATCATAACCTATTGCATTCATCACAGTGAGATATGGCCTGCCTTGGGCGTTTGAATAGACCTTGCTGTTACTGTATCTATGACGCCCCTACGTCGCATAGAAACATCGCTATATATGTTACCTAGCGATGTTACCATGTCATCATACGGTTTTCCGTCAGAATCGATCGGAGTTTCCCCTCAGTTTCGGCCTTAGTTTCACATCAGAACTAACCAGAGTTTCCCGTCAAAATTAGCCATATAGTTTGCCTGCCAGGGGGAGTGGATGATGGGGGTAGACCTAAATATGTTATAGTAGCCTTTTCACGGGAAAGATAAACACAGGGCTACGAGAGTACCCCCCCCCTCCCCACCCCACACCCCCTAATCGGGTGAGAAGGCCCCGAATTAGACCTGCCAACCAGGGCTCCTTTCCGGGTCACTGTTCTGCCTAAACAATATGGCTGGGACTTCACTACTCGATAAATCCTGCGTTTAGTCTGGTCATATGAATGACAATAGAACACAAGCTTGAATATATAGTATATATGAAGTTTGGCGTTTATTACATAATCCTTTGCTTGACCACATCATACAGGCTAACAATAATAATAACAATAAATAAAAAAAAAAACCTCTGCGGGTGTGTATGCAGCTATGAAACAATCCTTTGTCCTGGTACCAAAAGCGCGCGGGCAGGTACCACTCCTACCCACCAGGTGGCGACACATACTAGTCTTTATAGCAACATAATGCGTGCATTGATGTCCACAATAAATCCTGCGTTTAGTCTGGTCATATGAATGACAATAGAACACAAGCTTGAATATATAGTATATATGAAGTTTGGCGTTTATTACATAATCCTTTGCTTGACCACATCATACAGGCCAACCGCCAAACAAGTATATACTATGATGATGGGATTAGCATTGCTCCTCATACGCTTTTGGGTTGAGATATATGTCTTTTACTATCCTCAAGTCCAGATCCACTTTAGACTGCAATGTACGATTTAAATAGAAAAGCACACTCATAGATTTCCAATCTCCAAGGTTCTTGATGTCGATCAATGAGACACCATTCTCTGCCAACAAGCTGGCCCCACCTCTACGCATTGAGTGAGACGACATCTTGACAAGTTCACACATACTGCACAGATCTGACAATCTCTTACTATACCATTTGTATGTACCTCTGATGTACTTGCCTTGTACCATGTAGCCTACCAATTGAGAACCGGTAGATGGATAGTCTACCCTATCCAACAATAACCTTAGGAATGTACAAATACAAAATATGGAACCTGGGATAGGAACAAAAGGTATGAACAGTACCCTTTCTTTGAAAGATATGGTTTTTGTTCTACGTACAGATAATCCTACCCCCCATGACTCCCATTCTAAGTCCCCCAACATGACCGCCATGTCTAACTCTAGAATATTTGACTTCCTCAACAAACCCCTGAAACCCAATAATATCGCCACCCAGAAGGCTAGATCCTCGTCACACGTAAGATCCAAAACCTTGAATATAATCCCCAAGTCTTTTAATGTTGCAGGCCTAGCCTGTGTCGTACAATCTCCCAATGTACGTTTGATACCCCTTAAAGTGATGACTAACTCAAACTCATCCTTATCAATATGTGCTACTCCGAGCATGTCATGTAGAATCCATACTGCTCCTAAATATTGAGTTATAGATTTATATTTCAATCTGTCTGCCAAATGAACCAGATATAATAACATCATTTCTAGAGTAGCTGGTAGAGGTTCTAAATATTCAAACTCATCACAAAATTCAAAATATGATTTCCATTGGGAAGCTCTGGTTGATTTTGAATTATCCGACATCCAGCGTGATTGCAAGACTCGTAACTTCTTTTTGAGGTTCTCACCTGAAACAACACAACCACTCATTAAATGAGGGAGGGAGAGTACCGGTACTCCTGGAATCAGACATACGAGACAGATAATCTGCCACAGTGTTTTCTTTTGTACTTAACCATCTAGATACTAACTGAATGTTATATAGACAACATCTCCAGAATAATTCTCTAAGCCACCACATGGCCTTAATACTCTTGGATCTACCTGTGCTAATCATCCACTTTACCTGAGTATTATCGGTCCACACCGTGATTTTTGAATTTCTCCAATTCTCACCCCACCTCTCTACCGCTGACAGGATCGGCCACAATTCCAACAGATTAATGTCATCTGTGGGGTCATAATCTGATGGTTCTTTGGAGTAATGGTGGTCCAGATACCTAGCATTATCTCCTTCCTTCTCTTCCACCCAAAATCCCGCCAGCCAGTCTCCATCCCACCTGGCTCCGTAACCAGACATGGATGAATCTGTTTCCAATCTAATATTGGGACTTGCCTTGCACTGAATTATCTTTGCCTTGCCATTGAACACTTCACAAAAATTTTTCCACCATACTAGATCATCTTTCATCCACCCCGGGATATGCACCTGTTTCTCACTATCCGGTAGAAAACGGATTAGATTGATAATCCTTCTGGAAAAAGTACGCCCCCCCCTAACTACCTGACTGGCATGTGCCAGGTAGCCTGCTAGCACTTGTAGCTCTTGCTTCTTGCAACAAGATTTATCTTTGAAATCCTGAACTAGGGCAAGGGTTTTTTGTACTTTATCTTTTGGTAACCTCAATTCCATGGCCAAACTGTCAAATTCTATGCCAAGGTACCGTACCACTTGACTTGCTGATACTACTTTCTTCCAAGCTATATGGAATCCCAAGCTGCGGAGAATTTCAATAAGAACTGCTTGGTTGTCCCTACACTCTTGTCGTGACTCCCCCATGACTAGGAAGTCGTCTAAGTAACCATAAACCCTGTGTATATTCCTCCTTTTTAAGCAACGAATCACAAACTCCGTTAACTTGGTGAATATAAAAGGGGCACATTTTAGACCAAACGACAGAGAGCAATCCATATAATATTCCTCTTTACCATCCAATTCCCAGCGGAACCCCTGCTTAGCTCTATCACCTGGGAAGATGGGGACAGACCTATAAGCCGCACTCACATCCACCACTGAGAAATAGCATCCGGGGGTTATAGCCTCTACTATATCGTCCACCTTTACATATTGAAATTTTGAGCATGTAGTGGCCATATGATCGTTGATACTCTCATTACCTGGTCCTGGTTTACCCCTACTACAGTCTGTAATGGGTCTAATGGCGCCATCTGGTTTATGTATAGCTCCTAAAGAGTGTACACAAGTGGGCTTGTTGTGTACCTTGCACACCTTACCGCACAACAACTCCTGTCTAACTAATTGATCCATTTTTTCCTAGGCTTTACCCTGTGTGATTGACTCATAGTTTGACCTACAGTATGAATCGTCAAAATCTGAATCTACAATTCTAAACCCTTGACTGACCCCTTCAAATATGAAGGCTGCCTCTGGGTCCACTCCTGACCCATGGTTGAAACATTCGTCATAAAAAACACAAGGATTTAATTGAATCTGCATTCCTGCTAACCTATGACTGCCGCAGCATGTATCGCCGCAGGGACGATGAATCTCGACACCCTCATGGACTACTGAAGGGATCACTTTCGGTAATTCAACTGACACTGGTGAGCGATAAAAGGGGGACTTGCCTTTTTCGCCGTTGCTTGACCAAACCTGCACGTAACAATCCATAGGATCAATGTCTGTGTCTACTTCTACGTCCTCACAGTAAATGCAACAGTCAATTCCATGTAAATCACAAGAAACAACCGAAAATCCCATGCCTGAATCGACACTTGCATCGTCTCGCATGCCATCTCCGCCATTTTGAATCGTGACGTCACCACTCTCGTCCAACCTCTCGCGCCCTTCTCGCGTCGCGAGATCCAAGATGGCCGCGCCCATGCTGGACGCCGACTTGAAAGAATTATCGCTAACACCAACGGAATTTACCTGATTAACGCTACAATCAACCAAATTTTCACTGACAAAACCCAGGTCAGGTTCCTCAGATGAAAAACTACCAGAAAAAATTGAAAAATGGGGATGCCCTGCCCCACAACCTTCAGGAACAGTGACATTCGAGTGTCCCAACCTCCGTGAGAGGCCACTCTCAACTTGCAACGCCTGACCTGCCACGCCCCCTTCCTCGTTTGGGTGGGTGTTTACAACCGAATGCCTACCGCTGTTGCCTGCCTGCCTTGGAACTTGACTAATTATATTGCCTGCCTGGCATTCCACTAACACTCCCCCTATCACCAGAGGAGCTGCCTCATCCTATTCCTTTTTCTTCTGGTGACACGCCATAATGGCGTGTGGTCCCTTACACTCCTGGCACACATGTGGGTACCTACAATCATAGAACCTGCAACCTGCCTCTTTGTTGAAGTCAAAGCAATAATCATTTCTCCTACCGCTACTGTAGCCCCCGTAACCACTGCCGTAACCACCGTCATGGGAACCATCGTATGCCCACTGTCTGCCCTGATTGGAACCCCTGCCTCTAAACCTGCCTCGACCACCTCTACCTCTGCCTCTGCCTGACTGACGGAAACTATCTCTGACCTCCTTGGGCAATACCCCCTCTGGGCCTATCCACCTGGTGAAAAGTCTCTCATCCCCGTAACAAAAGGTGTGGATACCAAACTCCTCCCCCCTTTCTCTCATAGCTAGGTCATAATCTAACAACCCTTTCTCTTCATAGACCCTGACCTTATCTGTCAAATATTTGACATGTTGTGCGTAGCAATACGCATCCTCTACTCCATGAATCATAAGACTCTCTACAAGGCTCATGCTGGCTGATATTACATCATGAATACTAGGTACTTTAGATCTGTCACTGTGCATATGAGGAACTAAGTCAAATGTCACCAACTCACGTTTCGTAGATTTTTCTGAGAGGAAGACCAGCTGTTGACCATTGACTCCCTGGACTCTCTGGACTCCCTGCACGGTTGATCTCGACGGTACTCCCCTCAGCAGATCCGCCGGCGTGAACCTCTGACCTTTCAGAGGGTTTTGTTGCCCAGACTTCTTCTTCCCCAGTAAGGCCTGAAGGAAGGCCAAGTTGTCATGTTGAGTGGGGTCGTCACCTTCCTCGTCGTCATCGGCGTCGTCACCGACGTCATCATCGTCCTCCTTGTCTCCGGGAGCTGCACCGGTGCTCCATTGTGACTCCATGTATGCTGACATCCCAGATGTGTCCCGTACCATACGAGCAGTACGAGCCTGAGTCTGGGCCTTTAACTGGGCCTTTAACTGGGCCTTGGGGATCTTACCGGCGGTCGTGCCGGGGTCAGCTAACCCCAGCCCTTGTACTAATCCCGCTAAGAGCTGCATCTGACTCTCCATGAGTTTCCTGGACGCCTGCATCTCCATGAGCATAGCTCCTACCGTATTATCGGTCAAAGGTACTGCTTTTGGAGAGTCTTTACTTTGACTCCCTCCTTGGTACTCTTCGGAGTCGGAGGCCATTTTTTGTAGATCCAAGTACAACCGCCATGCCTCTCCTTTTGGGTCATCTGCTTTGCAATCAATTGCTGTTTTCTTGGCCTCAATCGTATATGGGCATGGTTTTCCTCCTTTGGGAATATGAGACTCCCTGCATTCACTGCACTTCTGTAATTTCTTCTCCATGTTCCTCGTACCAACCGGTACTTGCCTGACGCGATCGCCTACGTCTAACCTCTGCGGGTGTGTATGCAGCTATGAAACAATCCTTTGTCCTGGTACCAAAAGCGCGCGGGCAGGTACCACTCCTACCCACCAGGTGGCGACACATACTAGTCTTTATAGCAACATAATGCGTGCATTGATGTCCACAATTATTTGGGTAATTCTCACAATTATAGATGATCCTGAGGGTTTGTTTATAATTACATCTCACCATAGGTATACAGTTTGATTAGGTATAAACATAGGCCTAGAAATCGTACTGTTCGGACATATAAACATCAAACAAGTTTGATAAAAGATCGGGAGCCAGAATCAACCTGAGATGCAAAATCGGGAACTAAATCGGGACATGAATTGTGTTCTTTAGGCTTGGCACATTTACTTTCCACTTGTTCATAAACATAAACAAGACTTATAAACATACGCCTATGGTGGGGTCTACAGTATCTCCCTGCATCAGGTATAGGCCCCTAAAATTTCATCACTTGGGGCAGATTTGTGAGGAAAGTGCCGATTCAAGGAAAAATCGGGTAGTGGCGTTAAATATTCACCACACCCTAATTAAAATTGAACTGGCGACTTTTGTGGAAAAGTTATATTGGGACCTGGGGCCCTTCATTTTCTAGGTGGATTATAGACAGATCCGGCATCCCCCTCCCCTCCAAACACGTAGACCAAGCATGGGCACACGGGGAACAGTGCCCATGCAATGCACTGCATCTCAGCGCTCTATTTTATCAGGGGAGCGACAATGATGTACATCGTCAATAAATTCATGACGTCGTCCAGCAGAATGCTTTTCTTACAGGTGGGATGATAGCCACCAAGTTTTAGTTCCAGGCTTAATTAAGGAAGGCGGGCAGGTGTCAATGTTGTCACTGCTGTCCAGCATATCTTGTGGAGGGACGTGATTAGCCCGGACTCCACTAGGGTGGGACAGGGCCTTGCGAAACGTAGCGATATTTTTTTATGTTTTGATTTTCTCATTTCGCGTCATTTTGCTTCATTTCACGACAGTGTCACCCTGATTGTGGCCCTTTTCATGAAGATAACTAGGGCGACACTGCCGCGAAATGAAGTGAAGTGAGACGAAATGAAGCAAAATGTGAGGGTCGAAACATAACAAATGATCGCTACGTTTCGCACTTTAGTCGAGCCCAGGCTATTGTTTTGAGAAAGATTTCCCGTTTTGGAATCATAGAGAATGTTTTGTGATGACCAATGTATGTAGCTGAGTATTGAAACAAAGAAGCATGGTAATGGTTCTGATTTATGTGAGAAAAATCTGGTTAAACTTGCAGCACAAAATCAACATCCATTTGAACATTTCCGGGAGTCATTTTAATCAGACCGTCTTTGACAGATACACACAGGACAGAGAATGTGTGGGACGAGGTGGGTGTGTGTGCTCCGTCACTACTCCATCAGAACTGAATCAGGTGAGTCTTTCCCGCCCTGACCTGGGCTAATTGGGTCACTTGACCTCAAACTATTTGCATGGGGCTGTGTTATTGGCCAGATGCAGGTCACATCCTGGCATTAATTGTTCACATTTATTAAATAACCAAGCTAAATTTATTATAAAAATGATTTAATTTGATTGTGGATTCAGAATGAATCCTATTCCAATTTCTTGGATTTAAATGTGTGGCCAATTTATAAGAAATTGGCAGCCAACCTTCAGTCACTACTTTAGTTGAGTATGAGTTCTGTGGAGTTTCAGCTGTTCACAGCTTCATCAGGTGTAACACGGAGTTAAACCATTATTATTCTAAATATGATATTTAGAAATGATTTACTTTATTTATTTGATAAGTTTCTATCAAATACTCACTTTGACCTGGTGAGACTCTAGTAATTGGGGCATGACTAGTTGCCATTGTGTCATTTTTCCCGACACAGACTCTACACTCATGAGTCCAGGTTGCGGTGAGACTAAAAATATTTTATTTTAATTTTTAAAATAATTATTGCCTTTCTCACCTAGTCACTTGCTCTGTAGATTAATCAATAGGTAAGGGATAATATCAATGAAAGATACACACAGGACAATAAAGGGGTCAACTGTGTCTCCCACGTGACTCTGGTAAAATGGAGAGTCAAACTGCTATTGACTCTGCTTAAATGCAGGGTCAACTTGAGTTGACTATGATGGTACAATTTGAGTTGGCACTAACCATACAGAGTCAACTCCAGTTGACCCTTCATATTTTCTGTGTGTAAGAGTCTAATCGTCTATACCTAAAATCTATCGACGGATAAGTAGGCCTGCAGGCTACACAGGGCTGCTTATAGTAGAGGGGGATACCCCAGAGGGGTTGTTTGTGCCTCGACCACAACATTGATAAATGGTTGTCAATATTTATTCAGTGCTGTATCAACATTCAATCTACGTTGAACTGAATGTTTGTGCCCACTTGGAAGGTTTACTTTTTAATTCTAATTTGAAGCTATGGTCAGGTTGCCTGAAACACATCTTCAAATAACATACAAGTACCCTCCCCCCCAACAATGTTGTCCTAGGGGTTAAAATACCCCCCCCCCCGATGTTGTCCTATTGGTTACCAGAAGCAACTCCCCTTATTTTCAAATGACTTGAATATGTAGGGATGGGGAACGTAGCAATGCTATTTATGTTATAAAATACACATGCAGACCTTGGGGAGTAACCAGCCAGGGATGCCGTCAGTAATCCTGCTGACCCTATGTCATTAAAGGCGCAAATCTTGGTACCCCTCCAGCTGCAGTCAGAGTGGAGTCAGGACTGGTACTAAGCCCTATAAAAGGGGCGATGGAGGTTTAACGCATTTCCAAATGATCAGCACACCTACTGTAACCAATACGTTATTATAATATAATATAAATATTATTTAAGGTGGCTATTGTAAACATGTCAACCGCGCAGGTCATTGCGCATCTGCACATGTAGTTGTCCCAGAACACACCAGGAGGTGCCTTTGGTCACATTTGTGTATAGTAGATATATATTTCCACGTTTAGTCAAAATTATCTTGCAAGACCTGACCGGGGTTGAACACAAGGTCTCCTGCATGTGAGTCTAAAGCTTTACCCCTACTCTACTGGGGCTCTGGTAGTAGGCATGCTGAAACCTATACCTGTACCACATCAAGACTGTGTGCTCCATTTATATATATTTCATTTCAAACACAAAAAATCCTTAAAATATGCAGGGGACCATATGTTCAAAATATTGTTTCGGGTGTAAAAGATTATAGACTATATCCTGAGAGAACTATAGGGAAAGCTATTTACTTGAAGATGCTATTTCATGGACATATGTACTGTCACCATATGATCCTATTACAGATCACTCCAAACTCAAAGCCAGATATCTCAGAAACTAGCTCGGGACCGCCCTATTTTCTTTACACAATTTTAGACTACTTACAATATCGGCCTCATGGTGAAAATCCTGACGAATTCTAATAACTTCTAGACTATGGGGTCTACCGGCCTTAACTGGACATACCTAACCGACACAAGCACTGTCACCTACACACAAGTAAACACACCAATAGTACTGCCCCGCGCCCCTTGGTCTCTCTCCCCCGTCCTCCCTAATGAACTCTCCCATAACCCCCTTCTTCTTGTCCCGAATACTTATTCTGACCAATGTATCAGTCAGAATGTAAAATCGTTGTTATTTCTACATAAGTAAAGTTATTTTAACTTACCCTAAAGCATCGTAGACTTGTGGTATAGTTAATCACCAAGCTGGGACATCATGCGGCTAGGTAGGACATGAACAGGTGCACTATGGCAGTGTATGGTGGTACACGTAGCACACATCAAAGTCAACAATGCACACACGATTAGGAGGCAGGTTTTAGTATTTTGTTTTTAAATATCAATGTAGATAAAGGTTCATGGCCCAAGATATCTAGCTCAGAGGTCAGATTGATAACGTGTGCATGTTCTGACAGCCCCGACATCCTCTCTTGTTTTTTTATTAGTAATACACATCTAGTGTGTATATCTAGGTGTTCCAACTCGCATATAACGCAGATATTTATACTTTAACCCTTTAAGGACAGATGTCGCTAAAATATGACATTTGTCAGTATGATGCACCAATGCAGCACCGGCGAGTTAGTCCCCAGGGCCTCTGGTCGTGTCTCAAACCGATAGGGGTTGGCATGATGCTTGAATGCAACCCTGACAGGTTACTCGCCACGGCTGTATTCATGCAACATGACGACCAAGGGCATGATGCATTAAGGTATCATGCCGTCATTAAAGGGTTGATTGTTTCAGTAATTGTATCATGACGTAGGCACAGCTGTTTCTAAATACACATGATATTGTATGTCATCTTAATTACACTGTCAAACGCTAGTGTAGCTTTACAGTGAGTTTAATGTAGATTTATAGTATAAAGGGACATATTTTTGGTTTCTTACTTTTGAGAGTATCCCTTCCAAGGATTGTCCCTATATTTCAATTAGAATGTTTAAAAAAGTAGGATTCGACAATGGATAGGCCGACATTTACGAGCTCCTTAGGGCCATACTGGTAAATGTAATCGGGAAATCACTAAACACAGGTAGGACTATAACAGTGTTGCCCCCTACAACTGAACTCAGTTACTACACCAACCGGCACTATTAACTTGGTACAATGTACTACTATAGTATACCCCTAGGTTTAGGGCAAAGGAGAACAGGCACATTCATCTAAGCCTACCACAATATCCTTTCTTCCGCTGGGCTCCTGCACAGAGAAAAGAAACAGCGTCAAAAGTGAGTCCAGGTTCCCTCTAGAATGATTTCCCTCTTTTGGGGAGCCCGGACTGCTTAAGAGAGCCTGGGTGACTCCCCAATCATAGACATGGAGAAGCCAGAGGAGCATTTCCGTTACCATCCCTACCCAAAGCTGAGAGAGGGTAAGGAATTGTATATTCATTTTGTAACCAGCATATCCTTTACAGCATAGCACCTGCCATATATACAGTAAAGGATACGGGGATATCAATGCGCAATTATTACAATTTACATCTATAGACAATGGGTGGTCAGTGAGTTAGCAGTCGGTTAGTGCACATGTACCTCACCTCTGCATCCCTCCCTTCCTTATCCCCCAATTTCTGGGTAACTGGTGCAAGGACCCAGTTGGTAGATTTCTAATTCCCTGCCATTCCCCGCGTCCTGGCCACTCGCACCTGGCATTGTAGGTCTGACATAATGCCAATGATCAAATGAGGGCTATATACAGCTGAATGTTATTAGCCGAGGTGAATAACTTAAAGGGCAATATCACCACTCACACTAAAGCACAAGGTAGACAATTTTTTATTCAATAGTTTAAATTATACTGAACAGAATATAGTCCCCTATGAACTTTAATCTCAAAAATCCTTAGGACCCTGCATTGGGGCGTTTCTGGTCCATATGCTTTTTTTTAAACGTTTTTCTGCCAAAGCAAGTACTGACAATACAACATTAATACTAAGCAATTACCAAGTGGAGTCGCTGTTTTTTCCGACTTGATTTATATAAAATTCTAACTTCCAGTTTGCTATAGAAATCTTTATTCCCAGAGAAAGAATTAGTGTGTGAATATTCCACCAGATGGAGCTCAGTTGTCTGGCACTGCACCTCACCATTGCCTCAGTCTCCTCCACGCTGCGTTCTCCAACAGGACTCGTATCATCTTGTCTCTTCCAATACAACAGCCCCCTCTAAACTCTAGACCGAAATCAAATCAAATAATCTGGGTTTTCATCGTCATTTCAGTAAATCATATGTACCCACATGTAATGTAGCGTGCAATGTACCACTAGTGACTAATATTTATAAGTACTTGCACAGAAATACAACAGTCTAGTCTCTGAGGATCCGGAGTACCGGTGAATAGGAAGACATGTAGGAAAGTCACTTAGTAGTTTTATATATCCTCACCAACCTTGTGGAAATATAGGTGATATGGTATTAAAACCAAAGGTTAGATCTCCATCACGACTCACTAGTAACATCTGGTGTTAGGATGTAGCATCTTGGCAATAGGTTTACATAGGGATATGAAGCAGTGCCATGGAAGCTAGCATTTTATGTGTCTGTAGGGTTACAGGGTGATACATACTCTTGTCCTATAGTCATGGGATTCCCCCTTCATTTGATACCATGTTATGCCTGTTTTGTTGGGGGTGCTATAAATTTCAAATCAAGAGTTGAGGGACGCCAGTCTATTGACTGTTAACTGCACATTCCAAGCCGCATATTCCAAGCCAGTCAGGATCTTTGCTAGGCACATCAAAGAAATGCCAGAGCATGACCGGTACGCATTTATCTTTAGAAAATACTATATGGTTTTAGAGCTGGATAACTTTATCTCATTGGAAGGGGATTAAGAAGGTCTAGGTTTAAGGCATAGTATAGGGGGGTTCCACTTTGACTGATAAGGGTTTTCGTTTAGAAACAGATGTGATGAGTATTAGTCAGAGTGAGAGGAGGGAGGATAAATAAATGTATGATGAAGGTTTCACCTCAGGCTATGGGCGGGCCCAGCTGTGAGCTGTTGTATATATATATGATCTTACATCTGAACAACAACGTTTCTGATTCGGTGCTACATTATGTAATACAATAGGCTCAGTCTCATGAGTTTGTAACAGTTGAAACGTCTTTGACCGGTGTCGTCTTTGACCGGCGTCGTCTTTGACCAGCGTCGTCTTTGACCGGCATCGTCTTTGACCGGGTATATAGAAAAGTTCTTTTTTCCATTTTTTAAAAATATTTTATGTGTATATGATGTGATGTACTTGGTGGCACTTCTTATTGCATAATACTTTGGACAGTGCAGCTGTTTAAAGTATTATGCAATAATAATAATAAGCTGTTTAAAGTTTAAGTAAAATACCAAGTGACGTCTTTGACTGGCTGAAGAAAAAAAGCCCAAAAGGGACCCTTAATATGTGCATTAAAATATTTTTTTTAAATTGGGTAAAACAACCATAGACTGTTTATTACATGAAGAAGTTGAAGCTTAAATTTCTTTACTATATACTACTTTTTTCTTCATTTTAATCCCTAACCCGTCAAAGACTACACCGGTCAAAGACGACGCCGGTCAAAGACGACACCCGGTCAAAGACGTTTCAACTGTTACAAACTCATGAGACTGAGCCAATAACTACTGTAGTACACCCAACGATTCTCTTGCTGAGCAGCAGGTAATTACACATTGATGTAATTATTGTTGTTGTAATTTACACCTGCAGTAGGTACTCACATACATAAGGGAAGCATATGGTATTTATATATATATTTATTATACGATATGGGCTTACACCGTGCGTTTTAGGTGATATTCGCGTTCTGATATTGGTGCATACAGGAGACTTGGGGAGGTGAAATCGTTCTGATATTGTGGATATCAGAACGATTTTGAATGGGCAAATGGATATCAGAACGATTTCTAATGAGGAGGTGGATATCAGAACGATTTCGAATTTCATCTGCCATAAAATTCCTAATTTAATGGAGACTCGAACGCGCTACATCAAGACTTGAAGTCCGACGCGCTACGGCCATGGCCATTTTGGCCATACATGCTATTGTAGTAAATAGTTGACTGACCGCTGTGGTGGGTGCAGATCCAATGCAGTCTTATTATGTAGCTCCTACGAAGAATCCAATGCTGTAATACACACACATTGTAGTTTGTATACCCGTGATCATGTTGGCACCAATAAATATGGCCATTATTAGCCATTTTGTATAGAAAAGATAGATTTTAAAATGTGTATTTCAGCCCGATCCGAACCGAGCATGTCGGAAGTGACGATTTTTTTTTCCCCCTCCGCCACTGGAGAGTTCCACATCACTTTCAAAATGGCTCCCCATCGTATCGGCAAATATGTTGACGTTCTTCACGAGAATGAATGGACCTTAGGGTTTATTATTCGTGTAGAAGAGCAGCCATTGCTTTCATATACAATCCAGTTGATGACGGATGGGAAAATAGTGACGCACGGGAGAAAAACTGTCCGTCCCAGCAGCCTTGACATGGGGGAAGATTCCGCCGAGCCTTCCATAGCGTTACAACCTACCAAGGTGCCGAAGAAACGATTTGCTATTGCCGAACAACAAGACGTAACAGCTCTGGAAATGGGTGCCAAAGCGGCCAATACACATAGGCAGACTGCTTGGGGTATCAAGATCTTTAAAGGTAATTATTAATGTCAAAATCCATTCATTTCCACAATGTAAACATCTCTGACAGCGTGGTGACTTTGTTATACATAGTACAGGGACGCGCCACCGAGCATGGGCGGGAACATGAATATGCAATTTTTTTGCTAGGGAGCGGTTATTATTTCAATTGCATTTGTAGCGTCAATGTAACAGTATGAGAAGAACGATTGACCTGCTATGTCGTATGTTATTTATGTGTTAATTAAATAGTTTAATTTAATTTTTTTCCATATAAATATGTTCCTAATATTTAATTTTATTTCCAGAATGGCTACTAGAAGTGAACGAGCCTCAGGACTACATGGAAAAGAAGCGATCTGCCAACTCCTCAAGCGCTTTTATGCAGAGGTCCGTACCAAAGAGGGTGAAGAATACCAGAAACGTTCCCTTGTTTGCATCCGGGCAGCCATTCAGAGACACCTTGTTGAACCTCCCTTCAATGTCACCTTTAATATTATTGTGGATCCTGCTTTTACCTTGGCGAACAATGTGTTAAAGGGGCATATAAAGCAAAATAAGGCTTCTGGCCTTGATACGTCTACCAGTTATACGCCTATTACTAAGGCAGATAAAGAATTGATGTACAGTAGTGGCACCTTGTCTAATGCTAACCCAAAATCCTTGCAACTTAAAGTGTATTATGAGGTTTCATTGCATTTTGGCCGCTGTGCTCGCGAAGGGTTATACGAGTTGAAGCAGAAGGACTTTGTTTTCAGAAATGACAGTGATGGTGTGGAATATGCTACTTTAGCATTTAACCCTATGGAGAAGAATCATCAAGGTCTCTCACAAGACTCAAATGAGCATAAGCAAAGAATGTATGGTAATGGCACTGATCGTTGTCCTTTGGCTTCTTTAAAGCTCTATCTGAACAAACTGACTCCTTCAAACCCTGCCTTTTTCCAGTCGCCTAAGGTTAAAGGATGGAAAATGAGCACCCTATGGTATACTAGGTCTGTTGTTGGGGTGAATACCATAGGTAAGTTCATGCCAACAATCTCAAAAATTTCTAAATTCAGTAAAATTTACACCAATCACTGTGTACGAGCAATGTGTGTCACAACCCTACGTGAAAAAGGGGTAGCCTCAAGAGACATCAAGTCAGTCACTGGGCATAAATCAGAGGCGAGCATTGAGTCCTACTCAAAGACTCCAGATAATGTCCGTCGATCCTTGAGTAATACTCTAGCTGGTGGGAATATTTCTCACACAGAAACTGCTGTATCTACAGTAGTTACGGTTGAGAAAAATGCCCAGGAATGTCCCATTTTCAACAATGTGACATTCTCTAAATGTACTGTGAACGTCCATTATAAGTGAATCATTATGATGTGTAATATGCATTCCCCGGAAAAAATGCATACAAATAATATATATATATAACTGTTATTCGATATAATACTTGTTGGCATTGTATAGTATGCATTTTGTAATAAATTTCCTTTTTCTGTTACCCAATTGGTCTTGCTGGCTTCTCTTTATAGCTTAGGCGCCAAAGTACTTTGATTCAATTGAAATAATGAATGCTCCCTCAGTCCCTTCATATCAAAACGAGGCTTCGGCTCAAAACAACATGGCGCTACCGGCATACGTGATATTCGTCTAAGAATCCTTCAAAATGGCGAAATTAGGACGAATTTAAGGTAATTAAAGACATTTGAATGGAAATATCGTATAATAAACCTAATAATATATGAATATCGCCGAACTTGGGGTATGTATAGATGAATAACGACCTCGGTGCTACGCACCTCGGTCGTTATTCATCGATACATACCCCGCGTTCGGCGATATTCATATATTATTGGTTAAATATATATATATATATATATAAACATATATATATATATATATATATATATATATGTATGGTATCTGACTGGATAACAGTAATATATTTGGAGCGGCGGCAAATGGTAGTTCATTATGTATAGTGCAGGGGGCGCCCCAAGCTGGCCCCACCTGTGCACATCCGCCCACCGCTCGGTCAGTCTGTGGTAGTTAGCCGTTGGATTAAGTTCAAATTTTTCTCCAGTACCCTGTGCGTCATTCATCTGTCACAATGCCGAAGTTCTGTGAAAGCTGTAAAGAAGAGTTTGACGGACGCAGGACAGATTGTCCATACTGTAAAGACGATTTGGATTACAGGGAACAGAGGGAGAGGAGGAAAAGTGAACAGGAGGAATGTGAAAAGGAGAAGGAAAAGGAGACTCCGCCAGCGGCTACAGGAGGTGCGTCAGGAGGTGCGTTAGGAGGCGCTAAGCCTAAGAACACCAAGGATACTACCAAGACTGATCTAGATCAATCTTTGCACGAACTGGAGGATTTATCCGGAGTCCTTGAAGAGTTTAACAAGCTCTCTCTTGATCTGAACGCAAGGATGTCTAAGATGGAGGGCATGATGGCCCAGATGATGGCTCGTATGCCCGAGAAACAAGATGGCGTCCACCCTCACCGACACCCTTTCAACTTCAGGTCCCCCCACCCCGGGGCCCAGCCCGAGGTGCTTACAGCCAGGGTCCCGGACCTTGAGGATCCTGGGGACGACGGAATCGACCCTGCAGTCATGGACGGTGCTGAAATCGACGCTGGAATCGACAATTTGGGTGGGAGACCCATTCAGAGTCTGAGTAAGTTCGATCTGCGCAGATTTTTACCCGCCGCTGAAAGGAGGCGCCCACTTCAAGTGGATAACCCTGAAAAACTGATCTATCTTTTAACCAGATTGATGGAGGACTTATCCATTAGGGGGTTCAACATTTCGGGCCTGCTTCAGCATATCTCGTACATTTCTTGGATGGCATCTACGGGGATTTATGCCACCGAGGCCCTCGTTGAGTACGATTATGAGATGCGTGACAGGGCCAGAGAATTTGGTTGCAAGGCCTTTGTGGGGGGTGACACCCATTTATCGAACATGTATCTGGGTACCAGTGGTACAAAAGCTCACAGGTACCAATCTAACAAAGGTCCCAGTTCTTGAGGAGGCAGGAGTCAGGGATATAGCCAGGGGTCCGGATCAGGGAGGCGTCAACCCCTGTCAGGTTGGAGGAGCATTGCATCAGAGAGAGGAATCTGCTTCGACCACGCCCAAGGACACAGGTGTGATGGGTGTAGGTATAGCCACACCTGCACTTGTGGTTCCAGTGACCATGGTATGCTGAATTGCCCTCATTATCGTCGGGGCGATGACCGAAACGGCGACCAGGGCGGCTCAGCGTGACTTTCTGGACCAAACAAAGAGGTAAGCCGGATTACAAACTGTGAGCTGAGTCCGTGTACGTGTGTTGTTGACGGGATTAAGCCTTGTTTACGTGAAGATTGCTTGTTTTTCACGCCTGTGGCTACGTGTACAAACTTTGTTGTTGATTCTGACGGGGGCCGCCATGTTTTACGAGGTCGGCAGCACGATTCTGAATTCTGTGTACTTGACGATGAAAAATGTGTTGAAAATGTTGGGAATTCTGCGGTAGCCTTGAACAATGGTTATTGTAATGTGGATAGTGTCGCCAGTAAGCCTGGCGACATTATTTGTCAGGATGCGTTGGTATGTGGGAATTCTGGCGAAAATTGTACGGGAATTGGTGAAATTGTTGGAATCGCGTCGAGCCGGGTTGACGAGCCGCGCGATTCGGATTCTGTTGTACTTGGTCATATTAATTCTGACGAAAATGTGGAGTGTTACCCGATAGCTCTGTACAATGGGTGGTGCGAAGAGAATTTTGTCACCAAACAGTCTGGCGACAATATTTCTCGGGAGGATTTGGCGCAAATGGGATCGGACAATATTTGGGCGACAAAATGCAACAAATTGGGAGTCGCGCCGATCCTTCTTCATGAAATCAAAGATGGCTGCGCCCGGGTTGAAATTGCTTGCGTTCACAATTCGCTTTGGGAAAGTTTGCCGGAATTTGTGAGTACATGTATTACTTCGGAATTTACGGTATTGAACAGATGTGTTGATAGATACAGGTGTACCCGCCCTGTGGCTGCAGTAGAAGTGGTCCCGGGGGGCTGGTTGCCCGTCTGGCAAGCATGTGTTAGTGGTACCTGTCACTGTATGTACATTGTAGAGGGAGTGGAGTGCCAGCTGAGACCCTGCAGGTTCGCAGCAAAAGTGTTAGACTTCAAGGGCAGGGTGTGTACCGATGATATGAAGGTGTTGACAGGTGTGTACCGTGGTTTTCGTATAGTTGACCATGGCTGTGTCTGTAAATATTCATGTACAAATTATCAATCATTGTTGGGGTCCAAGTTCAAGGGGGACATGGGTAGGAAAATCAAACAGGAACTGGTTGAGGGCAAGGTGCGTATGGTCAATAAAAGACCCAGATGTGTCCACGCAATGGGGGGGGGGGTAGAGAAGTCGGATGGGTCACTCAGGCCTATAACTGACTGCTCTATGCCAGATGGAGAAAGTATCAATAATTTAATGGGAGAAACTTGTGAGAAATTTCATTATAAGTCTCTTGATGATGTTGTTGAGTTGATTACAATTGACAGTGCATGTGCAGTTACGGATATTGACAGCGCGTACCGTTCAGTCACGGTCCTCCCCTCCCACAGAAAATTTCAGGGTTTCTGTTGGGATTTGGGGCAGGGTAACAGGTATTTTGAAGACCTTCGCTTGTGCTTTGGGTTAGCTTGTGCACCTTACTTGTTTACTTTGTTGTCCAACTTTGTTGATAAAGTAGGTAGCTTAGGCCCATTTGTCAGTTGTGTCAACTACTTAGATGATTTTCTTGTGACTGACAGTACTATTCAGGGTTGTCAGCGGGCTCAAGATGAGCTAGGGGCCACGTTGGAGGGCCTAGGTTTCAAGGTTTCTCAGAAGAAGCTAGTTCCCCCGCCACAACTGTCAAATATCTCGGTATTATAGTTAATACCGTGGATATGACCCTGTCCATTGGTCAGGACAAATTGGACAGGGTATCTAAGGAGGTAGCTGAACTGCAAAGTGTCACTAAATGCAAGCGCAAGCGTTTGGAGCAACTTGCAGGTCTGTTGGCTCATTTTGCAACCGTAGTAAAAGGGGGTCGTACCTACACGAGGCGCATCTACGACCGACTTAAATGCACCGAGGGTCAGGCTGAAGTAGAATTAGACGAGTTGGTTAAACTAGATTTGAGCTGGTGGGCTCATTTCATGGTGTACTTCAATGGTAAGGTATTTATATATATATATATATATATATATATATATATATATATTTATATATATATATATACATTTCTTTGGTATGTCTATTCCCCTACAAGTTCTGTACAGTACTTGTAGACAGCCTCCTACACGTCAAAAAGCCTAGCATACAAGTCCTGTACTTCTGAGTTAGGATTGGGACGATGACTGATGACCTTATACGTACGCGTTCCTGTACACATCATGATCCAAACATGCCTTATAGTAATGTCCTTTATCAAATGCCGGAATAATAATCTTGTAGCTTCATGTGCTTTGTGATACCTGGTGAACATGGCATGGCATGCAAACTCTCTAAAAGGAGAGAATATTATAGGAACCAGAAATATCGCTATAGCAGGCAGGTCACTTGTAATAGGAAGCCAAGGGGGAAAACTTCCCACTAGGGATTCACATACATGTATAAAGGTATAGCTGTGTATGTGCTAATCAGCAAATTTGTGGATCATTAGCTGTTAGAATACAGATAACCCTCTGTCTTTTGAAACTATTACATGGAATGACAAGAAACTGTGAATAATTCATCATGATGTCTATACTGGGCAAAATGAGTGATGTTAGCAGCGGCCTTCCCTCTATGTCAGCTATGTAACCAGAATCGATGGTCTGATGCTTGGTTATCCCTATTAATTAAAAGTTGGTGATATGGTGATACACATGAGGAGCCACTGCGAACCTATCCTGCCATAGAGGCTTTAAACAGGGCAAAGCACTACTACTTATCTCTGACACCAAGAGTTCACTCTCATCCTTTCTCTCTCTTCATGTTTACCATGCCATACATACCTATGCTCCAAATGGTATACATACGCGATTATTCGACCTTAAAGTTTGTCCGTTGAATTGTAGAGTATTTTGAATATCACCATGTGAATAAATACGTTATACACTCAAAATAATGACACCATCGAAAAAACATTATGCTCATATTTTTGTACATGATGCTGTAAAAAGGTATTTCCCCAAACTACCAACCTGATGTCAGATCTTGCTCAGCTAGCAAGAAAAACCGTTGTCCAAACATTTGGAAAGAAAGGTTCGTATCAAAACATATATATGATTATATTTCCAAGTATAATTATTTGTCATTGTATCATTGGGTTAATAATTTGCACAATAAGACAGATAGTTTATATAATTCTATGTATCTCTCATATAGAACGGGTTAGAAGGGCTCCCTTTAACAGGGCAATACGTGTAAAGAATATGATTCCTCTATAGACAAGATTGTCGGAAAGTAAAGACTCATTTACTGAAATTTATAAAACAGTTTTATAAATTGACTTTTTGATATAATGTGGACTGGTGGATATGTAGCTGTCTATATAGCACATTGTCATCAACCTGTAGTCATCAACGGTAATATAATAGAGCCATAAAATACCTCTATGTCGTCTCCAATATAATAAACACAATGGTTAGTAATGAAGTATACTTTGTCATAACCAACTCCTTTTTGTCAGTGTATAGATCAGACACCAGGGGGCGGCAACACTGCTGCCTACCTCACATTGACCAGCCTTCACTGACAGCTGATATGTAGTTTATTATACCTAGTGCAACAAAGCATACAGGATCCCTATCTCTTAACTATAGAAGCTGCCGACGGCGTATTTATGGCATAAAGTCGGGTGTACGCCACTCTCATGGCCTGAGAGTGGTGTACAGACCCTGAGAGTGGTTTACAGACCCTGAGAGTGGCGTACAGACCCTGAGAGTGGCATACAGACCCTGAGAGTGGCGTACAAGCCCTGAGAGTTGGGTACAGACCGGAAAGTAGTTCCAGCGGTGGTGCCCTCAGAGACCGACAAATGTATTAATAGAAGCGAGCGCCGCAGTGTCCACTGTCGGTTTTGAGGGGAATTTGAAGCTATTTCGCTGGTTTCTGGCATCGAAAATCGAGATAAATTTGAGGAGAAAATCGAACAGGTCAATTTAGAGGAGGAAGTCGATTTCTTGACCGATGCCCAGCCCACCCAAGTAGGAGCTGAACTTGCACCCAATCCTTCCTGCAGAAGTAAACTGAAGCTAAAGAGACCTAATCCTTGGACAGTGAGGGAGCTTACGGATGAGATTCAACCCCCCCACCTCCAGAGCCCTGTCAGATGCAAAACTGAAGGAGTATGCCGATGGTCAACGTTCAGCCAACACTGTGAGAAGAACCGAACAGGTAAAGAAATAAGAAACAAGAATTGCGGTTGTATTTGAAGAAACATAATGTCTACATGGTTGGTATGTTTGAAGGGAACCCATTCAAGACACCAAAAAAGCAGGGCCGGGAAGGGGTTTTCAGGGGGAAGGATGATATTACTTCAAATATATATTTCCTATGAATTTGTTTGGTCCATGTCAGGGGGTAAGGAAATGTGTGTTGCTAGGCAGATGAACAATTACAATAGATGTTGCTAGGCAACCAGCTGGATTAGCAACAAACCAATAGAACCATTGAATTCCTTGGGTCCATATTAGGGGGGTAGGTATGATTATAATCAACCTTAGGACCATGGAAATGTGTGTTGCTAGGCAGATAAACAATTAGAATAGCCGTTGCTAGGCAACCAGCTGTATAAGCAAAAAAACGATAGAACCATTGAATTTCTTGGGTCCATATTAGGGGGGGTAGGTATGATTATAATCAACCTCAGGACCATGGAAATGTGTGTTGCTAGGCAAATAAACAATTAGAATGGCCGTTGCTAGGTAACCACCTGTATTAGCAACAAAACTAAGAACCATTGAATTGCTTGGGTCCATATTAGGGGGTTGGGTATGATTATAATCAACCTTAGGACCATGGAAATGTGTGTTGCTAGGCAGATAAACAATTAGAATAGCCGTTGCTAGGCAACCAGCTGTATTAGCAACAAACAGATAGAACCAATAAATTCCCTGGGTCAATTTGGGGGGGGGTAGGTATGATTATAATCAACCTCAGGACCATGGAAATGTGTGTTGCTAGGCAGATAAACAATTAGAATAGCCGTTGCTAGGCAACCAGCTGTATAAGCAATAACAGAAAGAACCATTGAATTGCTTGGGTCCATATTAGGGGGGTGGGTATGATTATAATCAACCTTAGGACCATGGAAATATGTGTTGCTAGGCAGATAAACAATTAGAAAAGCCGTTGCTAGGCAACCAGCTGTATTAGCAACAAACCGATAGAACCATTTAATTCCCTGGGTCCATATTAGGGGGGGTAGGTATGATTATAATCAACCTCAGGACCATGGAAATGTGTGTTGCTAGGCAGATAAACAATTAGAATAGCCATTGCCAGGCAACCAGCTGTATCAGCAACAAACCAAAAGAACCATTGAATTCCTTGGGCCCATATTAGGGGGGGGGGGGGGTAGGTATGATTACAATCAACCTCAGGACCTTGGAAATGTGTGTTGCTAGGCAGATAAACAATTAGAATAGCCATTGCTAGGTAAGCAGCTGTATAAGCAACAAACCGATAGAACCATTGAATTCCTTGGATCTATATTAGGGGGGGTAGGTATGATTATAATCAACCTCAGGAACTATCAAAGGTTGATTTATATTTTTTTGTTATTCCAAAGCATAAATTTGTGTTGTGACACCTTAATCCAAGATGGCGGCACAATCCAAGATGGTGGCGCCCGTTCTGACTTCTAGCAAAGTGCAAACATCATATACCTCGTTCTGGTGGTGCCTGGCGGCACCACCAGGTGGCTACGCCACCACTTCGGCATAAAAAAGGGCAAAAAAAATTTGTAAAATTGAATTAATTTGAAAAATAATTTCTTAAAGTAAAATAAAATTTTTAAAAATTAAAAAAAATCCCCAAAAATCGAGGGAAAATTGCCAAAAATAGTTTAAAAAATGTAATAAAAATTGGACTTTAAAAATTAATTAATTTCCCTTTTTTGGCAGGTGATCAAGAAATTCAAGAACTACATGTTGAACACGCACCTGGATGCTAGGCCCATGCATACGTTGGACCTGGGGACGTTGAACAACTACGTTGCTAAGTACCTGCTCACTACTAGAAGGGCAGATGGGAAGGAGTTTGAGCCTGACACGCTTACAAGCATTCACAGGGCCATTGACAGGTAAATTAAATGTAAATTGAGTTGAAATTGGTGATTATAAATTAAATAAAAAATAAAGAAATGAAAAAAAGGTGTAAAAAATGAATAAAAAAAATTAAAAATGCTTAAAAAAAAATTTAAATTGAAAAAATGGCGTAAAAAAATCAAAAATTCAATTTAAAATTTTTCCTCTCGTTTTTATATTTTTTTAAGCACCTCAAGGAGAAAAACTACGCCTTTTGCATCTTGACAGATGAAATGTTCCACTCCAGCCGGGCTGTCTTACAAGGTAGAAGGAAGGAGTTGAAGCGCCAAGGCAAGGGAAACAAGCCAAATCGGTCAGATGCTGTGACAGAAAATCACATCGACAAATTATGGGCGACAGGTCTATTTGGTGGGGCAAATGCAAGATCCCTACAGGACACCCTGTTCTTTTACATGGGGTCAGCCTTTGGGTTCCGTGGATGCCATGAGGCCAGGCAACTGAAATGGGGGGATGTAGTGGTGGGCACCGATTAGAAGGGGTGCAAGTTTTTAGAGTTAAAATGCGAACGTATGACCAAGACACGCCATGGCCAAACAGGGGGACATGTCCGCAGCTACAACCCGGGCCTGTACAGTGACCCAGATGACACTCTTTGCCAAAGAGAGACGGCCAGCAGAGATGAGACGACCAGATTCTCCATTCTATCTGACCCCAAAGCAGGGTGCTTCTCCAACGGATACAGTGTGGTGCAAGGCTCAACCTATGGGCATCAACAAGCTTTCCGCCATCATGCCGACTATCTCTAAGGCTGCATCGCTACCAACCACTCGATCAGAAAAACCACCTGCCAAAACCTGTTAGCTTCTAACATACCAAGTGTGGCTGCTATTCAACTCACCGGTCATAAGTCGCTCGAAAGCCTCATTCATTACTCGAGTGCGACAAGGGATCAGCAAAAGGCCATTGCATTAATAGCCACCGGTCAAAAGCGTAAAGCTACTTCTGAGATTGAGGGAGCCTCATGCACCGTCTCAGCCCCCCCCCCTGCCATATTCACACCGCCACATGTGGATTCTGTTCCGGAAAATTCAGAAAACAGTGCCGTGGCAACTGGGGCCGCCTATGCCCCCATCCCCTCGCCTTCAAATTTGGAAGAGGCCCTAGAAGTCCCATCAGCCAGACCCGCCATAGTGCCCCCTGTGCCCGGCCCAACTCCACCAGGGGTAGCCTCAGCCTTGTCCGGCATGTTGGCGGGCGCCAACATCTCCGGTGGCATTGTTTTTAACTTTAATTACGGTACATCAACGTCTGTCAACACCAAAAACGTGGACGTCGTGAACAACTCACAGTACTAGCTTATGGACACAGTTTTGTAGCTTAATTATCGTTAATTTACCTTGAATTAAGACTTTTCCCGATCGTAAATCCAAATGGGCGTCCATCGTTGGCGCTAAGGCGTGTGTTCTCCACGAAATCTCCCGCGCAACTGAGCGGGCGTAGGAATATGAAATAAAAATTAGCCTTTTTGGCTTGTTTACTTTGAAATTCTTGTTTCTTTTGATATAACTTTTCTTAATTACATGGAAATGAAGTAATTACACGCAATAAAACATAAAAATGGTTAATAAATCTAGAAAGTAAAAAAGAAAAAGGACACAAAATAGTCCCATCACGCATGGGTATTGGGGGTGTAAAGGGGCTGATTCTTTGCGCTTTCTACGCAGTACTTATTCATAGCTAAGGTTTTGCACAGGTAGCCAGTGTAGATTTGACGAACCAGGGTCAGCGCCACCCTCGGAGTATGCGGGAACAAGGAGACAAGATGGCGATCGTTCATTTTCAGCTAAGTTAACGGTTGTTTTTCTTTATTTAACAGTGTTTTAGGGGTTTATTAATGGTCAAAGTAGGTATAATAAATCTAAAACGGCACGCGGTTTGCATACTCGTGTTTTTAGCCAACTCTTGTACGTCACGGTACCCACTCGTCTAAAACCACTCGTATGCAACCGCCATGCCGATTTAGCTTAATATGTACTGGTCAGTGTTTAAAAGCTGCTAGGGGTCCATGACATACATAGGTCATTGGACCAACCCCTGCTCCCCCCCCCCCCCCCCATTAAAATTTTAGTTATCACTACTGGAAAAAGGTAATGGTCTGATCTTTATTTTATCTTTAGAAAGAGTCATCTATAGGCCAAGATGAGATTACACACAAAACCAAATAGGGCCATAAAGTCGTCATATTGAGGACTTTTAGCCCTTAAATGAGTCATCACTAGGACGACCTGTGGTCATCAGCAGTGATCACAGTTACAATTTTCTTTGGTATGAGATTTGTTTCATCAGTCAAACAAGTGTAAAAAAAAATATTGGCATCCCCCCCCCCCCCATAATCCAGCCCTTATATGGGTATTTGTACTCCTAAGTAGAAGACCTAGGTACTTGTGTGTTGTTACTAATGCGAGTCAGTCCTCAAGACTTATATAAATCATTCCACGTACATAAGAGGTGTCTATGCTGTACGTCTTCCCTGTTCTGTTATTAAGTGTCAAATTCCCAGATATAAGGCTTTTAAACATTCAAATATAATTCTGAACAGTAGTCCACATAATATAAATGAGCCATACAATAACTATAGTCAATATCGAGGTAAATCTCAATCAATACACGACTTGATGCACTGATGCAAAAGCAAATATCATACCATTGCATAGGAGAGACCTCTAGTGGCAGAAATATGGTGATCAATGTGACGACTTTAGGTCGTCTAAATGGCATAACGACCCTAAAGTCGTCTGCAGTGACGACCTTCCCATTGGGATGGGTTTTCAGTGTAGGCCTATCGGTAGACCTAGGCTATCTATTGATCATTAAACCTGCAGCCAATGAACAGGTCTAGGCTTATATTAAAACTTTATTTTACTCTGATTTAGAGTACGTAGGCCTATACCTATAGATCTAGGCTACTCCGGATACTCTGCCTAGTAGCAGTAGTAGTCTCTACATAGTAATTCTAGTTGATAGGCCTAAGTATTTGTAAATATGAATTAATTTTATGTGTAGGCTAGGCCTATCAGTAGGCCCAGCCCTGTGGGCACCTGGGTGCCCAATTCAGTTCAACATTGAACTCTATCAAATTTCATTTGTAGGCCTATCACGAAATAGTAGGCCTGGACAGAGTTGCTTAGAGCCACAGGCTACCTGCACACCTATCCCCGGCTATCCCCCCAGGCCCCATGCCTATCCACTCATGTATACCCATGCAGACAATCCCTTTTAAGCTTTTATAGTCATCACCTCAGTCTCTTGCTTTTTTATATTCAGTCATGATATAGCAACCGTGAGAAGAGTTAGACTGAGTTTCGTCTGTATCCACAGCGTGGTAGAGGGAGCGGAACGGGAGCCTTGGTCCAAGAGTGGCTTACCCAAATCACAAACTGTGTGTGAGTGTAACAGGGCCAATCCGATCCCCCTCATCGCATGGTTCAGAACTCAAGTCGATAACATAAAGTACCTGCTGGCATATTTCGAGCTTCGGGGAAGAATCACAATAAGCTTGTCTTCCAGCCTGACCCTACTGAAGACTATTGCTAAGTCAAGCACATTCTCCTATCTAATACGCTATAAAAATCAAAAGCACTGTTTTCATGATCCTACCCAGAGTGCACATAGTGACCTGCATGCGAGAATAAATTGACTTACTTGTAGGTAACAAGACGACCCCACAAAAGTCTTATCCATCACTGTAACTTCGTTTTCCATCTTACTTCATGTACGATGCTTAGTTAAGGGCATAAAACAAGATAGAGGAAGGTGATTCATTTCATGTGTAGAAACAATATCACCATTATCAAGTGTAGATGTATGGCTATTAACAAATACATTGTAAATCACAAGGAAAACAACGCAATAAAGCTAAACCTGTTCTAAAATATAATGTTCAGGTCTGATGTTCAGACCTAGCAAATGTAAAGCCCTCAGCCTGAACCTTATGTGGGTTGTTTAATAATGTACCTAGTATGTATCAGACAGGGTGTGGGCGTCCTTATGGTCTATAAAAATGTTCAGTGTTCTAGGGAAGGGTCCTTGCTGAAAGACATCACCTTGGTAACCATGCCTATCCCTCTCCTTACCTTTCCCATTCTGTTTCATACCTAACCCTGCTTGATCATCGATCCAAACTACCTACCGCTCTTCATACCTATTATATGCATGACTGACATGGGATGACGAATGAAGGCTTCAACTCCAGTCTCCCCCTATCCTTCCCCAGTATCCCACTAGTCTCCCCCAAGCCTCTACCCCAAGTCCCCCCCCCCTACTTCCACCCCGAGTCGCACCCCCCAGTCTCCCACCCAGTCTACCCAAAGTCTCTCCCCCCCCAGTCTCACCCCAGTCTCCTCCAGCCCCCCACCCCACTCCCCCACTCACCCCTCCCCCAAGTCTCATCCTAGTCTCATCCCAGTCTCACCCCAGTCTCACCCCAAATCTTACCCCCAGTTACTCGTGTTCAAAATCGGAAGTTTTAGGGGTCATAACATTGGGGTTTGGAACCTGGACACTAAATATGTCACCTGTCCAGTGTAGTGTAGTGGTTATTGCAGTGGTCACATAGTCCAAAGGACCTAAGCTCAAATTCCTCCCAATCCTATGCCTGATATGGTCAAAAACCGTAGAAATTCATATCTCAATTGTAGAAATTCATATTTAGTATCAGTGGAAATGGCGCTGACCACTTGCTAAGGCCCTATAGTGTACAGGGAGGGGATTATGATATGTTGTTTACCATATAAATTGATTTTGATGTCACACTTGCCAAGCTATTGCCATGTTCCTAGCTCCTTTAAGTTTCCCCTCCATGATGTCGCCTGCATGGCTCATACATCTAATCTAGGCTGTTTGACGCCTATCCCTAGTCTTATAATGGAGTCGGTGCAGATTGACTCCTGTAGAAGGAGAGCTACAGCCTTCTTTAATCTAACAGTGGCATCAAACTTCTGACTCTCCAACTTGAATTTTCAATATAACACCACTATAGGGCCTCACAATATCATTTGCTATTAGCTTTTCTCAATACAGTGTCCTTCATAATGTTTTGAATAAACCTTATTGTCTGATTATTGTTTTATGGAGCCATAGTAGTCTGACTCATTTACAGAGTTATATCCTGGTGACTCTTCTCTGAGTAGAGTCAGTGCCATTTGACTCTCTTTACAAAGGGAGTCAGCATACTTAGAGCCCCTAATAATCGGGAGTCACTTAATTAGGTGTCATGAGCAGAGTTACCTCAGTGAGTGAGGCCCATTTGGATGTCACTGTGATTCTATTTTTCTCTGTGTATACACCAGGAGAAAGACTATATATTTGCATATTTTAAATGAGTCCACTGGGGACTTTGAAGAAAAAAAACGAGATAACAAGTGTGGATCAGACTGTGAGATATCGGTGTTGCCGGTAATGTCCTATTATCTGTGTAGTAGGTGAATGCAGGTCGTGCTCTGTTTACAAGCTCACCTGTAGTTCTTAGACGATTCTTCATAGAGACAACATACTAAAGCATCCAGACACAGAAATGACAGATGACTGACGGTATGTATCAATAATCACATTTCAGTTACCAATGTCAGCTTTGACAATGAAACCAAAAGGAAGTCTTTGCTGCTGTTCCGACATGAGCATTGTTGTTTGTTATAATTATATGATAGACACAACTAGGACGGCGGACATTCAAGTTCAATCATTATTTTGTATATATATTTGATCACAATGTTTCAACCATAAGCGGTCTTCATCTGGAGGGCATTTCACCACATAATATGGACCCCCCGTATGACTCATATGGGGGGTCCGTATGTGACATATGGCGTTTTTCCATTTCACCACATAATATGTGGAGATCCGTATTCAAATGTGGGGGGTCCGTATTCAAATGTGGCGTTTTTCCATTTCACCACATAATGTGGAGATCAAAAAATCCGTATATGGTCCGTATATTTGCCTTTGAATGTGGCAGGTCTAGGGGCAGCATATATTGAGAAAATGGAGGAAAAAGGGACGTATGTAGGGCCACATGTTGTAAAAGGGGTCCGCATGTTGTTTTTGGTTGGGGAAGGGACAGGAGAAGTAGGGGATTGGGACAGGAAAAGTTGGAGAAGGGACAGGAGAGGTCAGGGGAGGGACAGGGAAGGTGGGGAGGGCACTGGGAATGTTGGCGAAGAGACGTGGGAGGTCGGATCTGGGACAGGGAAGGTCGGGAAAGACACTGGGAATGTGGTAGAAGAGACAGGGCAGGTCGGGTAGGGGACAGGGAAAGTGGGGAGGGCACTGGGAATGTAGTAGAAGAGACAGGGGAGGTCAGGTAGGGGACAGGGAAAGTGGGGAGGGCACTGGGAATGTTGGGGAAGAGACAGGGGAGGTCGGATTTGGGACAGGGAAGGTCGGGGAAAACACTGGGAATGTAGTAGAAGAGACAGGGGAGGTCGGGTAGGAGACAGGGAAGGTCTGACACATTTGAGGTCGGGGTATAGACTGGGGAGGTGAGGGGAATGGACTAGGGAGGTCGGGGTATTGACTGGGGAGGTCGGGGTATGGACTGGGGAGGTGAGGGGAATGGACAGGTGACCATAGGATGGACAGAGGACGGACAGGTACATGTCCTTCACACACACATACCAACATGGATCCACACAGGGGAGAAACCTCTCTTGTGTTACCTACCTTACAACAGTTGTTTTTAAAGTGCATAAATATATATGTTAAAAAAATGGCCCTAGAATTATTTTAACAAATAGATGAGTAAAGTCCAACTACTACCTTAATAATAAGAATAAATAAAAAATAAAATATTGAGTTTCATAGAAATGATAAAAAATGTCTTTTCTTCTGTAACTCGGTAAATAATGGCCATACGGACCTAAGACGCTGCCTATAGGTTATTATGGCTGAACTTTCCCTTCTACTACATTCCCAGTGTCTTTCCCGACCTTCCCTGTCCCCATCCCGACCTCCCCTGTCTCTTCTAGTACATTCCCAGTGCCTTCCCTGTCTCTTGCCCGACCTCTCCTGTCTGTTCTTTGACAATCCCAAACATACGGACCCTATTTATACCCTCCCCAGCCTACCTCCGTATACATGTTGCTACATATTATGACGTCACAGAGGGAATTCCCTAGGGGTTCCCCGGAATGTAGACTGTTTTTTGCACAATTTCACAATTGGGACAGGTGAGTGCCGTATGTCACATACGGAAATGTAAAAAAATAGCTCAAACATATGGACACAACACGGGAATGGTCCAGAAATGGAAAAATGTTTATTTTAAAAAAGGTCCGTATAAGGGCCGTATTTGGCGGCCGTATGTTAGTATATTATTCAGGATGCGGTGAAATGCCTCGCAGGTGATTGATTTTAAACAAAATTTAATTTCAATTTTTCCATTATTTACATAATTTAAATGCTCCAAGACATGACAAAATGTAGATATGGTAAAGCTATGTTATGTAACACTATAGTAATGTAAGTCATATTAGTTTTGTCTGTATCATATGCACAGGCAACAATACATGAATCAACTGGATAAACATACAATTTCTGGTGATCAAGTTATTTGGTTGTATAATAGGTAGCAATGTACAAAAGTTGCCGCCACTTCAAATAACGTCCGGCCCGAGCTGCTGCTACTTGACGCAGTCTTATCTGACATCAATGTTTGCTATGTACTTCTCATTGAGTTCTTATGTCTGAGGTGCAGCAGTCATGATCGTTATTTCACCGAAGTGACATAAGCCTTCAAAACGACCTCTCAGGATTACCCATAGAGTATGTGGAAAAGATATAGGGCCTCCTGCGGAAACCCTTTCTGCCTATCAAGTAGGGTTGTATTTTATACAGCCCTGTTAATCTATCTGATGATGACGCCATTATGGCCACTTTCCAGATGGGAATTTCCTAAATAACTTTGGCCGATTGGAGCCCAGTTGAGTAATTTCTATGCATAATAAAGTCCAATGTCAGTCGGTCCCAGCGCACATTTGTACCTATGGTACAGAGGGGTTTACATCTCCACGTAAATCCGTCCAACTTCCCAAGTTGAGTTATGGCATGTCACGCAGCTTTGTTATCGATGCCCAGAGCCGGATCTGCTCCCCCATTGGCAGTTGAAGGTCTTTAATGTCCTGTTTTGACATCAACATCAGGTCTTGGAGTCTCCCCATCATCTCTTCATGTAGCCGTTGGCATGTCTCTGCTGACACATAGTTCTCTCTTAGCCAGGCATCCATGGAAGAAAGACCTGAAGTAGTGATACAATAGTGCAAAATAATACGAAAACAAACGCACCAATATCAAAAGTATTAAGCAGCGGATACCAGACAATAACTCCAAGTCCCCTTTAGTGTTAGTATGATGGGGGAACCTCTATTTATAAACTAACACTAGCCCAAAAGATGCTAATTTTTATGATGTCAGGTTTATGTATCATAGGGGTGTAATCTATGAATGTAATCAGTTCTCCCCTGAGAGAAAGATATACAACAATACGTTCTTGTTAATAGTCTGAAAATGCTTTGCATTTGTGGATATTCAACAAGTAAAAAATTGTATGTTGCCGTATAGAAAAGCACTTACGTTGGCCTCTCTGCAGGTTCTCATAATCCTCAGTTTCGCCTGTGTGCCATGAGGAATAACAGAACCAAGAATCTAAGTATATTTCTACCATTGTATATGTTTGCCATCATAACAGGCTATTCACCATTAGGTCAATGAAATATGCGTCCCTATATAACTCACTATGCTACTATCTTAATACCCTTTACACTCGAGTATAGGCCACACCCCAATGATGACAAACGTCATAAGCCATACAGGGGGTCTAAAAGTTGCTAATTGCTGTCATTTTAGTACAAGCTACGGTTTTGAAGCAAACAGTTACGGTAATAGGAGTTATTGAAGTGGCATCAGTACATTGTATAGGGGTTAAGGATTAAGTTTCTAAAAGTACAGGTATTGCTAATTATAACGGAGGTTAGAATGGCTATGAGATTCTTTAATGACAATATATGTAGTATCACCTGGTAGATGAGACCCTGTCTCAGGTCGGGAAGCAGCTGTCGGCAGAGGACACCACGGCAGATAAGGCTCAGTGACGGGGAGATCAGGTGCCAGGGTGTCAGGCCAATCGGTATCAATGTCACTATCTCCATCGTCTATTACACAAACCACACTCTCTGCCCTGGGGTTGTCTATGAGGAGCAGGGAAAGGGTATTTTGATAATCTAGTTTTACCTGCATGTCAATTGATCATTAGAGAAAATATGCACTATTACATACCCAAACGATTTTCACTTACATATTTTTTAATGTTGACTAACGAAGCTTTCTTAGACAACAAACTGAGGGGTTGTATCTTTGCAGATTTAACGCTGAGAGGCTATTTACCGTATTACATGACAATACTAGCACAGAGCAATTTTTGCCTTTCACATTCTTATATTGTCAGTTAGAGAAGTTACAATACTTTAGTATCAGTATCATTTTTGATAGAATTAATTATTGACATACACGTATGTCTATGAAAGTATTGATCTGCCTGAGACAGAGCTAAACCAAAGAAATAACAACATGGTCATAGTGCACTGTAGATTCAGTCAATAGAGATTTAGCTTCCGATCATTAAAGATCATTAGGGTTTCAAGACAAACAAATATAGAACAGGAACAAGCAATGTATACTCGCTGATTCAGAGGTGAGGCTATTTGAATTAGTTATGGTAGAACCAGCGGCTCCGCCGCCGGGATTGTGTCTATATAGGCCCCAGGGGTGGATTTCGGAAAGGTGTGCGTGTGGGTGGGGGGGGTGGGGGGGGGTTGTTATACCACGTCCCCCCCCCCCCCCCACCCTTGATCCATCCCTGCCCGGCTTCTTCTTTCTTTTCACTCCGGTCCCGAAGGGACCGACAGGCGTATATCACCCCTATTAAAGGCTACGCCGACCTACCCCGGGCCCCGACACGGGAAAATGAATGTGGGATGCCCTACCAAGTTATGAGCGTTTTAATGACCTACATACGGTTAATGACCTACATACGGCGCAGTGTCTCAAACGAATTTGTGGATGTACGGACCATTATATAAACATGCTTCCTATGCTTGGATATGTGATAGCTGAATTACATAATTTATAAAGGGCATAACAAAGTAGAAAATGAACTGCTCAGCATGAAGAAAGACGAGAAAACAATTTATAAGCACACAGTTATGGTGGGAAAATATCTGACTGCGACAATGGCAGAGAGTGCCGTATGCCAGGCGATCGGGACTGAAAGTAAATAAGGAGGTAAATATACTACCTGTTTGATCGACTTCAGGGTCGGGAATGCTCTCTGTGCATCCTGCTCCCATGTCGGTGGCTGTTTTAGCATTTCCAACACCAGCAACTGGAAGGCCATCTTCAACAATAACACAACAGCTATTGACTCAATGTTAAAATAGTTCCGCTATATGTATATAGCTTATGGTTGATTCAGTTCCTTGAGGTTTTTCGTTCCCTTGCAACAATTGACCCATTTACCTGATGCTATTCTCTCAAAGCCAATTACTGTCAAACCTCAGGTATTGGCTGTGGCTAGTACACAAGTCAGATTGCAAGTGCGGCTTGTAGGATCAGAGTTGGGTTCCCCTGGTGCGGTTTATATAATATTCCCGAATTCTAGCTGTGGCTGATAGATGAGTCAGGGTTATAAGCAAGGTTTTACGGTAACACTAAACTAAATCTGGATATACATCATTTACTGATTAGGCCCGTTTTCCAGTAGCCAATTTGTAATTGCATCCCTTGGTACATGCACAACCATACTACCGTAAATTCTCGCATATAAGCCTAACTGTTGTATAAGCCACACCTAGACTTTGGGAGTATCCTCCAAGCCGCATAGTGGGTCTGAGAATCTGGAGATTTTAGTGCTCTACCATACTAGCAAAAACTCCCGTATATCTAGCCGCACCTAGACTTTAAACAAATCCTATAGCCTAACAGGGGTTCTTACGATCTTGGATTGCTACCTCTTGAATATGGACACACTGCACAGAATGAGCTGACATTAAGTCACTGGGTACATTGATATAAATGTCATAACATTGCTTGAAAAAAACAAGGGTATCAAGTGCAACCATTCGATACCCTGATTCTTGCCATTTTACACATCATTCTAAGCATTAAATATAAGATTTAGACCATTTTTGCACTATTTTCTAGCTTCAAATGCCAAAAACAACTTTAAAAATGCCCGGGACCCCCTATGAAAAGCACGTTTGTGTGTTATATAAATGATCTTAACTATTTTCTGGAAGAGTTTAAACAAATTCTGTTAACTTTGAATACTATTTTTAGCTAATAAGGCTACAAAATAATGAAAAATTATTCCTATTCTTTCCGGAAACATCATATTTTTACCCAGAATGCCATTGCATACACCTGTAAAATTATTTTTGCATTTAAGTGGAACATATCTGCGTTTCACATGTGAAGTTTTACATTTTCTGTGCATAATGGTTGATATGAAAAAAAAAATCACGTAAGTTTTCACATTCTTTTCTATTTTTTTTGTGAAAAATGAAAATACTTTAACTTTTCAAATTCTGTATCTAAAAAAATAGCTCGGGACCCCCTTTTTTCTTTTTCTTTTCCAATCCTATATGATCTAGACTGCATGTAGAAAAAAAGATGTAGAGATTCTGTTAACTTTGATCAAAGGGTAGCGACCAATCTTAAAAGCCACATCTTCTATGAGAGAGATCACGGTGCACACAATTCTTCTCTGTTGTGTGTAATAATGGGTCTGGGAGCTTATAGGATGAACAAATCGGCTAATGTAAAATGGGCCTGATTGGTAGAGATTCAAACATGTTCATCTGAAGCAAAAGCTAGGACTTGATTGCATGTGCCTACCTGTACCTCCCATTGGCACGTAGCCTGAAGGTGTTAACGATGGTTTCCTTGTGACATCATCTACAATAGTCAAAAGAATACAGTGGGTCATCCACTGGCAACGGAATGGGTATTGTTTGGCCCATTTCTTTTTTTGGGTTTGCCAGCCGCGCCAGCGGCCGGGGAACGTAGTGACCTGGCGCCGCCTTTAGGCGGCGTCGGCAAACCCTATTAATGTTTTCGGTTTGCAGGGCGCTGCATGGGGCGACTGTGACGTCACAAGACAGATTGTGGTCATCAAAATAAATGCCTTTCTTATTGTGTGTGTCGGGGGGGGGGCAATGCCATCACAGTGCCCCAAATTTATGTGGGCCTAGGTGCTGCCTCCAGCCATCAGTTGGCCCTAGAACCCCTAGAACCCGGCCATGATTAGGCTTACCTGACCCTACAATGATATTTATTTTCATCACCACAAACGGCCCTGTGACGTCACGGGCGCAATCTCCCAGCAGAGGACTAGGTTTATACACGTAAGGCATGAATGTAGGCCTACTTGCAGAAATCTAAATGTTTTGATTTTTGTGAGTGAAATCGTCACAGGATTCCCCTGTAGGCCTACGGGAGTATTTGCAGCAAACTCGTGGCAGTGGATCATTTTGGGTTGCCATCGGAGCGTAGGGAACTGACGTGCAACACGATGCCTTGGTAACATTGCCATGGCAACCTGTTGGGTAGCGTTACGTCATGAACGCAGCATCTGCATTGCTCCCGCTCACGGCGTAACGATGCCGACTCCTCTTGAGGGTGGGGGGGGGGGCGGGGGGGGGGGGGGCTTGGATTTGCCCCTTTAAGCAAACACTTTTAATACTATAGCCTACTCAAGTTCAGAGGGGCGGGGTGAAAAAAATGTTCCATGCGCTGTTGAGGAGGAGGGGGAGCGATTTTCACCCCTCTGCGCAAAATCTCGCTGTCGGTGTGCTTTTCCCGCTACGAGTACGAGTTTTAATATGCCTCTGGAAGGTGACTGAATTTAGATAATTTACATTCTGTTTCGACTGGGTGAATGACAAACCCCGTGTTATCAATGAGTGGCATTTCCACTGTCACCAGACTTCTAGAAATGTGTCTAAACTGCCACCAAACTTCGGCAAACAAAAATCGCGATTTCCGACGTTGACACTGACAGTAAAAATTCACGATTTTTTCTCACTGACATGATGTATGTCACTAGTCTATGCCTCTACTAGGTCTAGGCCTGGATGGATATAGATATTTACATTCTGATTTGACTGGGTGATAGGCCTACATGGTACATTTCTCTCCGACTAGTAAATTTGGTTACGTCACAAGTCATCTAGAAATATGGCCAAATAAAAAAAAAAGTTGTGTTTCCGGTCACCCGACCCTACCTAGCTAAACAGGGCCGACCCTAATTTTTTCTTTGACCCCAAAAGATGAAAAACATGATACAAATAAACAAATATTGGCATATTTGGTATCAATCAAAGCTTATACTGGCAGAAATGCATAGGAATAAATATCACTTTTACAAATATTGCATATTTTGCGAAAGTTTGACCCTACAAAAGGGCTACTTCTGGATTCCAGCAAAAAATAAAAAAAATAAAAATCCGACCAGACCTACCTATCCTTTTCCATGATGTTACTGGAAACACACTATTTTTTGTCTAAACTGCAAGCAAAGATAGGTATTACATATTATCTCACAGGAACTACCCGGTATTATATAACATTATCTAGGAGTTGGAGGAGGGGACCCTTCACCTGGTTGGGGGAGGGGGGGTGGTGGGAGCTCTGACAATTTCTTTCATCTCCTCTAGCCTCTAGCGGTGGGGGAGGGGGTCCCAACATCCCAAGCCATCTTGAAATAGGCACGTTCAACAATAGCTACTGTGTCTTATTGTACCTAAAATGGTATGTAGGCCTACACTTTGGAACATGCAAAATACAAAAGAATATATATTACATTTATAGATGTAATTAATCAGAGATTTTACAGAAAATAGGTACCGTAGAACCTTGCGTATAAGCCGCGGCTAGTACGAGAGTCAGATCGGTGGTGCGGCTTATAGGATCGGCCCATGTTCAGGGTGCGGCTTATACGAGAGTCTTTGCTACTATGGTACAGTACTAAAAGTCACCATAATCGGAACTTTGGTGCGGCTTATAGGATTGGCCCAAACTCGGGGTGCGGCTTATACGCGAGTTAGGCTTATACGCGAGGTTTTACGGTAGTTATAAAGTCCTTACCCCTCTTTAAATTAAATAGAGGCACAAAATAGCGATTTGAGGGGGTAAATAATTACTTTTTCAGGAGTTCTGTCAATAGTGACAGCAGATGTGTCAAAAGCAACCTGGCAACCTGGCCTGTTTTCCAGACAACCTAGCGACCTGGTAGGCCTACAATAATTAAAAGAGGGGCTAGCATGGATCGTAGCAAAGATGGGTACCTGCCCATAAAGAGCAGCAAAACGGCCGGGAACTAGCGGACCGTTAGCGGCGCCCTGATTGGTCAATCGGTGGTCACGTGACTTGCTAAGACTGGCAGTCTTAGCGGTGCCAGCCGCCCTTTAAGTGACCTAGCGACTTTTGGACAAATTTGGTTATTGTAAAAATAGTCAAATAAAGCGACTTTGGGACCTGGTGCCCTTAATTTCGGCGGCTTTCCGACCTCAGGAGAGTACCCCTCTGCACCCTCTCCATATCACATTATCAGTATATATCAGCACCTTAGAGACGCCCATAATACTAATAGTATTGTGTGTTACCCCAGGGTGTCCCTGGGGGGCTGCACGTACCAGGGACACCCTGTACCGGTACAGTTTAATGTGTAGATCACACTCCCGTTGCCCATACCTAAATGTAAGCCTGTCTGTCCAGAACCAAACACTACGTCTTAATGATTTGGCTTCAAACAACTATAAGCAACATTGATATGGGAATTTAAGAAATCATGGTTGCAGTGTAATTACCGGTAAATCATCAGTTATTTGACTTTGTAATTACCGGTAAATCATCAATTATTGTACTTTCACAGAACCAGTCTAGTCCAGGGGAAACCTGAATTTTGAAGAAACAGATTGTATATGTTTGCATATCACTTAATCATTCAACATGATGTAAGATACAAATTACGTCACAACATCATGTTGCGATGTGGCGGATGCAAGAAAAATGTGGCTTTGACCACGGTCGGGTTTGCCAGCAAACCCAACCGTGGTCAAAGCCACATTTTTCTTGTTATTTATTTATTTGGGATGAATGATACACTTACTACCATGAATCCTCATATAGAAGCAGGGGCTAGTAAGCAAGTCAGATAATTTACTCAAATAAACAGTTTTTAACGAAAAATTGATCCACAATAGTAGACAAATGGTGATAGAATTTTATCAGTAAAGAAATGTGTGGTGCAAGTATTTGACAGAATTTATTTCATTGCAGATTTTTTCCCCAGAATATATATATATATCACAAACTTTTTGTAATGATATGAATACATATTTCACAAACATGGTATTTTAGTTGTGTTTTACCTTTAAATGTCCTTATTGAATAAGGTTCGACAAATTCCCGTTCATCGCTTGAATGAGATGGACGAGGCACGATAGGCGGGGGATTGATATCTTCTGATGTAGCCTCAGATAAAGTTTGAGCTTTGACATCTAGAAAGTAAACACACATAAGTGTTGTTCATAGATGTTTAATGATAATCATTAGATGAGGTACACATGCCCATATGATAATCGCATGATGAACCTTGCACTTGCACAGAACATCCCCAGTCTGTAGTGGCTATCCCATATTAGTCATAGGGATATTGGTCAGGTATGGCCAAGTGGGATTAATAAATGACTGAGGCAAAACAATATATGATTAATGCCTTACTCAAAAGGACTTAACCGAAAATTCATTTAAATAAAGAAGACTAGGGTGAGTTGATCAGTACTCACCAACCTGACAATACTAACTAACCTAGGTTGGTTATAATTATATATGTATAGAACCAAATAATGACTAACTTGGTTAAGCTCTAAAGTGACTGAGAGATTGGTCGTATAGGGAACGAAGGATATCATTGTAGTTGCAGTAGCCAAAGTTAGTAGAAATAATGAGGCTCCTTCTTGTTGTATTTCGCGCTCATTCAGTTCATTATAAGTGTCAAACTCTGGAGCTAAATGAATTTGAGATGGTTGTTCAGAGTTAGATTAAACTGGGTACATGCTTAATTTTTCCTACGGCCGACAACTTGAGGACAGTTTTGGTGTTGCAGGCCATACATTGTGACAATTTGCTATTGAGGTTCATTATTCCATTAGCCGATTTAGAGGTGCTATCGGCCAATAACCTGCTGATTGCCCACAACACACCACTGATAAGTACACTCTATGTAGTTTGGTTGTTGTTCCTTTATCTGCCGATTACCTGCTGATTGGACAATCTAGCGGTCGACAGCCCCTCAAAAAATGGTTAAGGGAAAATGGGTCTTCGATTTCTATCAATAGTTGGATCACGGGGCTACATATGTGAGTTCTTTCAATACTTGGATGTGGGATGCTACAGATATGAGATGACCTACTGGTGTTTGCCTGATGACGCCTGTATACATAGATGACTATGCTGGTTATGAGGGCAGCAACAATAATAACGGCTGTAGAGATTCCAACTGGCCTTCCAAAGTTGGGTGTACCTGGACAAATACAAATTCTTTTGGAATAATTTGATTTAGACATTTGACATATTCAGGTTAAGCTCAGGTTATACTTATGTGTCATAAATACATACATGGACAAATAATGAAGTTAAGGGAACAGTATTGAACCAGAGTAACTTTCTCTGACGCCTCATGATGTATACTGTACACTGAGCTCTATAGGGCTATTTTAGGCATACATATGCTACATAGGTTTGCGTGGTCATACCGCCCTAATACATGTAGTTTCCCATTATAATAGAGTTCAGAGTTGATTACATATAATTTATATAAATCTACAGCTGTTACGTCTGTTGGTAACATTTTTATCCCAAAAGTAAATTGAACAGTTAGATCCCCTTAGCTTCAAGACGCACCTTGGTATTAAACAGGCAGCTGGTCCTACTCTCATTCCTCATTAAAGATGAGATAACAAGATTCGGGGCTTTAGGAGACGGGGGGGGGGGGGGTAATCCAAGTGTTACCCTTTATATAACATATTCAATTCTCATTATTTGAATACCTACCAGGTTTCATGTGGATTGAAATATTTCTCTCAACAAGACTGACCCTTCCGGTAGGTGAAGTGTACATACAAAGAAATTCCATATTGTTTATGAACTTGGTCACGACAAGGTCTTTCTTTATGAACAAGCTGTAACTAGTGCCTAATTCATTACCAATCATATTGACTGAACCAGCTTCGGAAGGATCAGGTAGAACCAGAGTGATGTTGCCATGCAGTGGTTTCCTCTGCATGTTGGTAACAGTACATGATATCGCAATTGTTTGGCCGATTTCATAAGGCCCAGGCGTCACATGAAAGCTTCCACCTATACCATAATAAAAAAGAGAATAATGTCAAATACGTTTTATACTCATATGATTGAACTTTCTTTCAATCAAAGGAAAGGACAGCAAAGCTTTTGGCTTGGGCGGTTTCTGAATAAAGTTTGAAATTCATTAAAGTTCTCTGAGTACCTGTATGTTTGTTTACACTGTCCACATAGAGGCCTACATTGATACATAAAATAACTTTGACCAATTTGGATGGTGGGCATGAATGAAAATGTCAGGTACACCAACAATCTTAAAACTTACTATTCACCAATAGATCAACAGTTGATATAGTGTATGGCTTGCCGTTGATAATCTCATGACAGGTATACTCTCCTTCGTCTCTTATATCTACTTTCCGGATGGCAAATTTACTTTCTAGGGTTCGTTGCATAGGCACAGTGGCATTCACATTTCTTATTCCTCCTTTGTGAGCCCAATACTGATTCGAATGGTTTCCATATGGACACTCCAGTGTCACATTTTGCCCCTCAAGAGCCTCAATATTGATGTTTGAATTACCTAAACGTGTTAAAAATAGTTTATATATTATTTCGAGACGAAGTATGTACTTCTGACCACAATTTTGTACCAGTGCAGGTAAACATTTGGAATATTGTTACAAATTTCATAATAAACTAAATACATTTTAATCAACTGTGCAAATCAATTTCACTATGAAAGAGCCTCCATTAAATAGGACCCCTTCTAATTACTAGACTATCTAATAAATAGTAAGATAATCTCGATGATACATACCTATGATTGAGATATAGTTTGTCATTATGGTACTTGATAGATGCTGAGATAGTGTAGTTGATGGTGAGGTGGTAGCCCGATGTTACGTTACCCTGTAGTGTGGCCAGATACTCGGTCTGCTTGTTATTCTTCAAAGTCAGATTGAACAACAGAGTCTTTGTGACTTCGGTAATGTAATCTACACGGCAATACATGTCAACAATCTGATTCTCTTGAAAAGGTCCTTGGCTGACATACAGTTTCATCTCAGGTTTTCTATCTGCAAATACAAATAGTTAACATGATAATTCATACTTAATCAGGATAGCGGTTGCGGATGGCCACCATCAAATTTGCCAGAATTGTAAACGAATAGTATGGGCTCAATCAGCCAGAGTTCCTCAGCGGACCGTGCTCATTAGTAAAAACATCATAGTAATAACAAAAATCAAAATGCATCATCAATTGATGTAGGTATGAGATTTATTTTCCTTAGCTTAAATGGTCACTCTAAATAATTTTATTGAATGTGGTTCATTGTCAATAAACACTTATATTGCCATTGTTCTATAGCAGACTGATTGCTGTGTTTGTTTGTTGTTATGGCAACATGTACAAAAAGTGGACTCACTAGAGACAAGTAGCGTGACTGAGCAGTTCGTACGGTTGTTACCACACAGATAGTCGCCCTTATCTCGCTTCTGAACGTAGCCGAAATGTAGGAAGCATGTTCCATTGGTTGTGTCTCCAAGTTTGTCCCATCCTAGCCTACCATGGAGATATTTGTACCATGACACTGGGAGATGCGTTGTGCCGTTGAGGTCACAGGTCAGATTTAAGCTCTGTCCCTCTATTTTCTCTATTACCTGTGAACCGTTGCACAATGACAAAACTGCAAAGAATAGAATATGGAGTGATGATATTGGATAGCATGCGAAATGTACCTTCATCATATTCACCAATATCTAAATCAATATGTGGCTATATCAAAAATGATTATCGTGAATAGGTTAGTCAAGGAAAATTGTATTCCGATTTAATATGTGTTCTTTCGCATATAAGATAAAGACTCAATATTTAAATGACGTCATTGCATGTTGACTACATCAAAGCCTATTTAAGCTTGCAAACATACTGACTCATCAGAATTTATGATGATAACTCGCCCAGATTCGCTTATTGTCGGTTCCCAAAACCATTAGCCTGAAGCTTAGAGGGCATTCAATATAGTGCATGTCTGTGATGCTATGTGAACTGCATCATGCCTACCTAGTAAAAAGAGTAGCAAGGCGATTCTTGTGTTTGCCATTCCGAAAAGCCTGAGTTCCCCTCAAACTGCGTGTCTGATTACCCTAGTAAGCTGTGTGATGCTCCGAGCTGCTATGAGGGTTCCTGATTCGATAAGACAGTTTTGGATTCTCGTGTACCATGCACAAATACTGGTTCATATTGTTGTATCTGTCCTCCCTTATTTATACAAGAAGATGTGATGGTTGATATACTACTGTGCCGTACAAGATTATACATCATGCGACTAGATATTTCCAGATCAACTCATGAACTTGTTATTTATATGTTGCAGATGATGACAAATATGATAAACACGCTATGCATCCTCATATTGTGTTACAGCGTCCATTCATGGGAAAGTAAGTCTACACTGACCATATAATTATCTGATGTGAGTAAATATTATGGACTACCGGTAATCCTCTCTTCTGGGAAAAGATTGGTACAATATTTTCTACAGTAGCAGTAGGACATGCACTATACAGTGGTATCTGTCAACTCAATGCTTGCAGGGCATATATATGTACGATAGTACCTGTTAGAAATATTGATGTTGGTGGAGTTTCTTTAATTGAAATATAATAAAGACTAAATCAGTGTGTGGTAAAAATCACAGTTCAGCGCTAAATCCAAATTAAAAAAATTATTATTCAGAGCCTGTCTGTGATGTTCCTACTTTCTTGGAGAATGGGTTTTTCGAAATGCCCCATCGCGGATCGGGGGGCAGTGTGACCTACAAGTGCTATGACGGATTCTGGTACACTGGTACAAAGACACGTACCTGCCAGCCAAATGGACAATGGTCGGGCACCCCTGGCAACTGTCAAGGTAGGAATGTTTAAACACCGGGCTCAAACCATCGTCTTATAAGTCATCATCATAGGATAACTTGTCACTGTAGGATGGATTCAACATAGGCTAAAAGTGGCATGAGGGCAACTTAACCTGGCCATATAATAATGCTGCACCTAGGGGTAATTTTCGTAGACATAGTAACGGAAAGATTATTGTGCCAGCATAAGGGATCAGGCCAAAAAATACATATACATTTTTCAGGTAAAATGGTCTGAAATTCTAGGTAGGGTCGGTCAGATTTTCCTTTTTTTTTTTAACTTTCTTTTTAACTTTTGCCTGAAAAGCACAAAAAAGAATCCTTTTTTATTTTTGCTGAAAAGGGGTAAAAAAAAAAGTCCCTGCAGGAGGCAGAAACATTACCCAAAAGTTGACTCAGAGACTTTTGTACAGACTCTCTGACAACATTGTCGACACATGGACTATCAATATGACTCTGAAATAGCCCCAAATTACTTTGATTATAAATATTTTTCTCAAAATTGGACGAAAGCTAGGGCTCCACTAACTGATTTTTTCATCGATTCTCCCAAAAGTATATCCGTCAGATCATGGGTCGATCAGATTTTAGGGTTTATCTATATTTACATCTGTTTGCGTCTGATCTGTGAGGATAGGTCAGATCAGACAACCAAGTCAGGTAGTGGAGTGCCAGCTATAGTGTGTATATAACCGTATTCTTTTTCATTTATCAACTATTACAGTTGTGCAGTGTCCTCAGCTAGATCATCCACCCAACGGCAAAGTGGAGTCAACAGGACGGCGGTTTAGAGACACAGCTTTTGTTAAATGTGATGAGGGTTACATCTACAGCGACCCAGAAGTCAACCAACAGATCTGTCAGGGGGACAACACCTGGACCTCCAGGAGTGGCGAATGTCTCGGTAATGCATTATCAATTTTGCACACACATACGGTCACATACATAAATACAAGTGGAAGTCAACATATCTATTTTGGGACATATCTTAATCTATCATGTTTAATGTGTCTTGGTATCATCAAACAAAATATTTCATATCTCAAATTTGAGAAATACCGATTTACGAAATGCCGATTTACATTATCCAAAATGTGATAGTAGTGAAGCACTATTAACACAATGAGTAACTCTAAAATAACCATTAGGTATCCCATGGCATGCACTGATTTTAACAATTAACCGGCCCTGTAGGGTGTTTCAGAACAGTCAGATACGACCAATCGCAATAAAAGTGTTTCACAATGAGCCTTGGTCACATAATGCCTATGTTTTGCATTTTGGTCATAAGTGGAGCTTTTGGTCGTAAATTAACTAATTTCCCTCAGAACAAAGCGACATTCAGGGCGAACCACAGTGGTCTTTTTGAGAACAAAGGACCTAAAGAAAGCCCTGTTTCGTAGGTAGCTGTGTCACCCTAGTGGAGTCCGCGCTTATGATTGATTGTATCTTTCAGCTGGTTCTGAGACACCCTACTGTACCCAGTTAGGCTTTTTGAGGCCCCATGACCAGCTCACATCAACACTTGCATATTGCTAGCGTCACCAGTCACCCACCCATATCAGTTGGATGGCTGTGCCTACTGTTTACTCACGCATGCATGGTTTTCACTAGGATTCTCCCTCTGCAATTCAATAGCTGAGGGGACTACCTGACGCTGAATGTTTGTGGAAATCACCTAATTAATCAGGAGAAATCTTATGCTACAATTTGGTCGGTATAATACAGAAATCGAATGCTGCTAACCAGTCAACTTTAGAAACAGATTTTGCTAGAGTTCCATGTACTATATGCAATATATAGGCTGCCCCCCTTTTCTCCGGTACATTGTGTAGAGGAGAAGCATGGCTTTTTATTCATATATACATGGGTGACATAGGTTGAGGTTAAGGCCCGCAGCTTTTTATGGTTATTATGTTTTAATAATTTAGTGTATTGTGGGGAGTGTGAGGCCGCTGCAAGTGTGATTGCATTCCCAAGTCGCCCTGGTTAAGGTCGGGGCCACTGCCGTCCGCCTTGCCACCCCCCTGCCCAGACCAGAAAGCTGTGAAAGCTAGCGGGTCCATGAGATGGTCCCTATTCTATAGGAGCTTTTCTCCGACTGAATGCCATTTTCCGGGTGA